>JAQGDG010000201.1:0-255266 GCA_029844215.1 Przewalskia tangutica | reverse complement strand
TCTCTTATGAATCTTATATTCATTTCTAAACAACTACGGTATGTAATTTCCAATTCTGATAGAAGGATAGGATTATTTACCTCGGTAAGCCCAAAATTATCCAAGTTTAATGTCGATCTGAGCAGCGTTTAGCTCTACTCCGGGTGCTTGACGCTCCCAAACAACCGCCCAGAAGTTCTCTGAAACTTCTTATAATACTTCAATCAAGCGTGAAGATTTTCCTTAGGGTTTCGTTTAGTAGTGAAGGAAGTATAATGGTATTTACGGGCTTTTAGTATAAGTGTAACCTTGGAATACTACAAGGTATTTGGGCCAAAGGTGTTTTGGAATAGTAACAATACTTGGAAATATTTCTACCAAGAGGGGGTAGTATTTTGAGACAACTCGAGGGGTGTGCTACGGCTAGCACTACAGGAGAGAGGTACCCCTCGGCCAAGGCCTCTCAAAGGGGAGGGTGCTCTCGGCTAGAGCTCTCTCAAGAGAGAGGGAAAAAGGGATTTTAAGACTTGAAAACATTTTGGATGAAGAAGTCTTCAAAGGGGTATTTATAGGTCAAGTGATAGCGACCAGATAGCCAGATGAAGCCAAGTGCAAAGCAAGTGTAGGGTGAGGATTTACCCATGTGTACCTTATCCATCTACCACCCCAACTATCACAAATATCCTACCTAACCCAAGGCCACAAATCGTCCCAATGCGCCCCAAAGTCCACGATTAGAGGGTGACAAGTGTCGCCTCTTGTTGGTCCAAAATATTCGTCTCTCGGAAAAATCTGCAAAAATAATAAATGACATGGCGAATTTTCCCTTATGCAAAGTTTGTAAAGCGTTTAGTCGAAAAACGATTCTTTTGGTACTTGTGAACAAAATTTTTACTTACATACTTTAAGGCTCAAAATTTTCTCGTCGTCCTCGCGTCACATACTGGAAATCTGGTATAACATTCTCCTCGCCCTTAGAAACATTCGTCCGAATGTTCCTTCTAAATCTCAAAGCAAACATGCGCCCGGTATAGTCTTCCTTCTATACTTCAAAAACAAACATGCCACGCGCGATACAACCAGCGCAAATACTTACGTCGAGTCCGAGGAATCACCTCCGTCACTACAAAAGCTCCTTTGAGGGCTAAAAGATACTCGCCGCGTCTTTTCTTTACAAATGGCCGATCACATATGTTCTTAACCGCGTACTCGCTTCTTCCTTACTCGTCGTACCGCTTCTCGTACACTCGAACTCTTTCTCATAACTTACCACGTTTACGCCCTTGCATCAATTTCAAAAACCTGCAGGTTACTATCTTGACTTGATCATCATAGCGGGAATACTGCGGATGGATCTCAGATACTTTCGAACCTAACAACATGAAGAATGGGACATCTTGCCTCTAAGTCGGACGACAAAAGCTAACCTATAGGCAACCTGGCCTACTCTTCACATGATCTGAAAGGCCCAAAGTAACTCGGGCTAAGTTTCCTCTGTCTTCCAAAACTAGTCATACCCTAACCACATTCTGCTGAAACAATTATGAACCAATCGAACGCGCAACACAGTCGAACCAATCGGCCGTGACTTACACTTCCGCATATAAGGCCGTAAAGCGGCATCAGAATACTAAAATGGTAGCTATAAAACACTCCTCAGCGGGAGGCAATGATCCTCGCGGCTACCTGAAATCAAACAACGGCGGCGAATCGATACTAAGACTACTTTGAGTTCTACTGCTGGTAAAACCTCCGGAAAAGCGGTATGGCGGGCTCCGGCATGCGTCATAAGGTGAAGGTAGGCACCTCGTGCGACCTTACAACCTTCTGATATAACATCTCGCATAACCTCTGCCGAGTAAAGCGATCTTGGTGAAAGAGAAGAGAGTGACCTCGTCGGCCCGACTGCGGTCGAATCGTCCGCGAACTTCGTCACGATGGTTAACTAAACTTGGGCCTAACACCCTCATGCCCCACCACCTGGATGGACCACCACAAACTGACCCCACCACCATACAGGTCGCGGGTTGACCCGCGATTGGTCCTCAACCCGACCCGTTTTCGCGCAAAAACTCTGGTTCCCCGATCCGGAACAATCTCACTAATCAAGTCACGAAAAACCTAGTGGTCTTCTTAGCTCAACTACCCTCTTTCATGTCATACCACTCAGGGATTTATCACAAAAACATATCTCACGTGTACTATGCACTCTGATAAGGGTCAAACATAAAAACACGTCTTTTACTCGAGATGGCCTTACCTCTAAGGTCTCCACGCATAAAACTCTAAGGCTCCCTCTTTCATCCCCGATCTTGGGTTAACTAACCGTGATTTCAAATCACAATTAACACTTATGTTACACGAACATAACACTTAAGGTATACTCATCTTATCACAGGCTAGTCTACAGAGGGTTAAGGATACACTGTATCTACTATTTCCACGACCTCAGACGTTCCAATCAATCTGCCCGTAGAGCGCATGCTAGGAAGGTGATTAACTGGCGATCACGAAGGTGGTCTCTACATCGCGCCACCTAGTCGGACAATTCCTGTAAAATGGCCTGCGCCATAAGTATAACAAGCTCGAACAAAGGCGACATTCGGGGTGGCGTGCGCGCCATGCGAACATTAGGAAAACCTCGGTGTATCGTGAACGAGAATCCACGGAGCTCGACCACTCCGGCGTACTACGAGCGTCACGAACCGCAGCGGAGGACCACTGCACCGGCGGATGCATATCTGTCTGCTTTGGCGATTCGCCATGAAAGTTACCAAGGACCTGCTTGTTACGGCCTCCTGGCGATCTTGGTTAACGTCGATCCACTGCGTTTCTCGGCTGCTGCGCGTAAGCGTCTGTGAGCCCGTGCTTTCGGCTTGCGAGCTACTCTTGCGCGTCACTTTCTTTAGATAGTCATCAAGACCGTGATAAATCGGTACATCGTATACACTCTGGTAGCTACATCCTTAGCTAATGCGAAGTCGTTCTTTGTCTGTATTCTCTGTTCCCGGTCGTAGGCCCAGAAGGCGTAAATGTCATGGCGCGATGAGGCTGCGCCGTGCTAAACTTCTTTGGGGCTAGCGGCGTAGCGAACTCCCGAATGAAGCACCACCCGGTGATGATTGGGCTGTGCCCTCGTAACCTGCATGCTTTACTGCGGCTCCTCAGTGCCTTGCCTCAGGGCGGGTTGCCTGCAGCGGAGGCATAGCGGTAGGAAAGAAATACGTTAGAGGTCGACTTATAACTCTGCTCTAAGGCACGATCTCGAGTGAGAAGAATGAAACCAATCCTAAATATCCTATAGCCTCACGATTATTGGTGTGGTGCGCGACTGCGATGTCGAACTACTAGATGCGATGCGTAGACACTTTCAGAAGTTAAGCGCTGCGATGCCACTTTTGTCACGACCGAACCGGGTCGTGGCTGAGCCTACCGGGCACCCTGGTGATACAACATCAGTGTCAGTGGAATATAAAACAATAACACGAAATGACATGAAGTATGAAACAATAATCGAGAAAATTGCCTTGCGGCGTATATAAATATCAACCAGAAACGATTCGTCCCTTTTTACGATTACGCCTGGCGATTACTACGGACCTCTAAGAATGATATGACAACAATAGGCGGGATAGGGCCCGCCGTACCCTGAATGTAAGTACCTCTGGCGGCGGACTATACGTGATAAGCCTGGGAAAGCGGAGCTTCCCAGAGCTTGTGATCCTTAGGCGAGGATCGACAGCGGTGTACCTACTGCGGCATGAACACGGCCCCGAAGGAGGTCGATTATGAGTACCAAGTATGTGGCGAAAATCACGTAAATGAAATCATAGCAGTCTATATAAAGCAGGAGAGACATGTATGATAACAACACTACATTTCACGATAAATAAGCAGTCATGTAAGTCAGGGACTCACGCCCTCAGAGTCATCACTCAAATATAACTATGGGTCTCACGCCCGCATGACATCAATCATGCGTGGAATACCTTCCTACATGCCGGCGATCTATGATATAATAATACTAAAGTACGTATGAACAACAAGTCTACGATGCAGCCGTACTAACGATACTATCTGACGAAACCACGAAGGCGACATGGGGCAAATCTGGCCGACTACGGATACCAAGGCGGTCCGTAGTGGCAGGGCAAATCTGAGGGCTAACTACGGTACGAAGGCCGTATCCACGAGACCGTCACTAGCTGAGCGGGGCAAGTGCGAGGGCTAACTACGGTACGAGGCGAATCGCCCGAGGCGGGGCGTCTGGCCGAGCCACGGATACCAAGGCGAGCAGTAAAACCTCATGGAGAGCTAGTCCGTGGAATAACACTATCAGCGAGCGTGCGGTGTAATTCTCCGTCGCTGGCGCGCGTCGAGTAAGTTCTCAACAAGTCAGGCCTCAAGTGAGAGGCAGCGGTAGTATAGAAACACAATTCTTGCACAACAAAGGTTATCCACGATAAGCATAGGCAAGTTTCACAACAACAAGCATAGGCAAGTTATACCTGACTCAAGGTACTTTCATTTTATGTCAAAGTCGGGATTTTAACCTAAAGTACTACGTCACGTTAAATTCCTTTTAAAGATCCATTTCTTTTACAAAGGTCACCAGATGCAGTAGTATAAAAATAGAGTGACTAACATTGTTAAGTAAAACAAAAACACTTCCCTTTGTAAAATCAAGTAACAACATTATTTTCCAAGCGTTGAGTTTGCCTAATTTCAAATGCTCAAGTTTCTCATTTTTGAAAGGTTTAAGTAGTTCATAGTTTTAATCACTTAATGATGTAATTCTCGCTTTAAAACAATTTGAGAAACATATGTCAAATATGTGAGTAGGTTATTCTTGTTCATAATCAATCTTATTTAGCGACCATGATCTAGGAAATGTAATATCATTTTGTCTCGTCTTAGCTTATGCGGATGGAGGTTTCTCTTGGTTTTAATAATACTTTATTAGTCGATACATTTCCCTTTATTAAGCTATTCTTTGTGGTTTGTTCGATACTTATTCTGATTTCCGAAATCAGTAAAACATTATTCCTTTTAAAAACCAAGTACTCATTACTCACGAATGAGGTTTCACACAAAATTCATATTAATTCATTTAAGTCAAGTCTCTTATCTTTTAAGATCAAGTCTCTTAACTTCTAAAATCAGTAAACCATTCTCTTTATCTCTCTTAAGACGTTATACCTAACTTCCCATAAAGCTAGTATAACTCTTTATGTTTTCAAAACCAAGTATTGCTCTTCTTTCAAAAATGTTTCTTAATTCTTTTGAAATACTTCAAGATTTCTTATTATTCAGGCTTAAGTCAAAAGACATTGCCGTATAACTACGTTCAGTTTAACACATCGTCTGTACTATATATATATTCTTTTAAAATATCATGCTCAAGAGTATAGGAAGAATCACGTACCTCGCGACGATTATCGACTATTAGCAAAAGCGCTCACGGTTATAACGGCTAGCCTTGTCCGCTTTCAGTAGTACATCTACTCGCGAACATTCAACCTAATAAGGTTATACAAGCTATCAATGTCGGACTACTCTGTAGATTATTCTTACGATGTGATTTCGGTTCAAGTCTTTCTTGTAATATCCTATTCTGATTCGATTCTCTTATGAATCTTATATTCATTTCTAAACAACTACGTATGTAATTTCCAATTCTGATAGAAGGATAGGATTATTTACCTCGGTAAGCCCAAAATTATCCAAGTTTAATGTCGATCACGAGCAACGTTTGGCTCTACTCGGGTGCTCAACCGCTCTAAACAACCCCTTAGAAGTTCTGAAACTTCTTCTAATACTTGAACCAAGCTGTGAAGATTTTCCTTAGGGTTTAGTTTAGTGTTGAAGGGAAGTATAATAGTATTTACGGGCTTTTAGTATAAGTGTAACCTTGGAATACTACAAGGTATTTGGGCCAGGTATTTTGGAATAGTAACAATACTTGGAGAGTATTTCTACCAAGAGGGGTAGTATTTTCTGAGACAACTCAAGGGGAGGGGTGTGCTACGGCTAGCACAGCTAGGAGAGGGGTACCCGCGGCCAAAGGCCTCTTAAAGGGGAGGGGTGCTCGGCTGGAAATCTCTCGAGAGAGGGAAAAAGGGATTTTAAGACTTAGAAAACATTTTTGGATGAAGAAGTCTTGAGGGGTATTTATAGGTCAAGCAATAGCGACGATAGCCAAGATGAAGCCAAGTGCAAGGCAAGTGTAGGGTGAGGATTTATCCATGTGTACCTTAACCATCTACCACACCAACTATCACAAATATCCTACCTAACCCAAGACCACAAATCGTCCCAATTGCTGCCCCAAAGTCCACCAATTAGAGGGTGACAAGTGTCGCCCTCTTGTTGGTCCAAAATATTTCGTCTCTCGGAAAAATCCATAAAATAATAGATGACATGGCGGAATTTTCCCTATGAAAAGTTGTAAAGCGTTTACGTCGAACGATTCTTTCGGTACTTGTGAACAAAAATTTTACTTACATACTTTAAGGCTCAAACTTTTCTCGTCGTCCTCGCGTACATACTGCGAAATCGGGTATAACATAGGGCTAAAAGATACTCGCCGCACCTTTTCTTTACAAGCGAAATGATCACATCTATATTCTTAACACATGCTCGCTTCTTCCCTTATTCGTCGTACCGCTTCGTACACTCGAACTCTTTCTCATAACTTACCACGTTTATTCTTGCTTGATTTCCAAAATCTCGGGGTTACTATCCCGACTTGGTCACCGATGGCGAGAACACTCTGGATGGATCTCAGATACTTTTCGAACATAACAACATGAAAGCCAGGACATCTGCCTCCTCGTCGGACGGCGGTGCTAACTATAGGCAACTTGGCCTATTTTCCAAATGATCTGGCGCTCAAAATACCTCGGGCTAAGTTTCCCGCTTTCGAATCTCGTCACCCTTCCAGGAATTGGTACCTTGAAATCCTGTCGGCTTTGAACTCCAGTGTCGGCCTGATTATCCGTCGACTTACGTTGACTACGACGCTAATAACTATACGGATAAGCTTTACCTATCCACATCCTGCTGAAACAAGAATCAACCGGTTATCTGAACGCGCCAACATCGAACCAATCGGCCAGGCAACTTACACTTCCGCCCTGGCGTCGTAGGCGATATCAGAATCGATATGGTAGCTATTATAATACACACTCAACCAAGAGGCGAATAATCCTTACAGCTACCTCTGCAATCAAAAACACCGGCCCAAGGGTGAATGCAATACTGAGACTCACCTGCGTTTCTATCCTGCACAGTAATACCTCGAAAAGAAATAGTCGTAACACAGGCTCATTGCTGTCATAAGGTGAAAGTAGGCACCTCGTGCGACCTTACAACCTTCGATATAAAACATCTCGCATAACCCTCTGTAGAGTAAATGTACACCAGTAATCCAGAACATGATTATAGAATTAAGATTGGAATGTCGAAAGGAAAGGATTTTCGTTTCCTTATACGGAAAATTTCGAGTTTAATGTGATGACAATAATTAATTCTAGTAATGGAATTATTTTCATTAGAATTATGGACTTAGTGGATTTATTAAGTCTTGGTATACTATGTTACATGTCCATCGAAATGGGATGAAAAATAACTAAGTGTGGATGAAATATTTTGTGAAGAAATACTTGGCGATAGGAGGTTAGCAAGTGCCCTCCCACTTGTCTTGTGAAGACTCCACACACCTTTATATAGATAAGTCTTGAAGACTTAGAACAAAAGATATTCATCCATACAAACCCTCGTCTCTCCAAAAACCTAGAGCAATTCGAAATCCCGTATCGAAGACAAGATCAAGATCAAAGTATTTTCTTTCCAAGATTAAGCACCTTAACCACAAATCTAGGTTGGGCTGAAAATAGAATGAAACCCTAGGGGTTTTCCGTCGACTTTTGGGCGAAACGTGAAGAAGTTTATCCTAAGGTTGTAGGGGATACATATATGTGATTGGAACTTGAAGAAGTGGGCGAAGCAGCTGCGGACCAATAAAGACCGGACTATTTTTGGGGCGTTTTTGGGCAAACAAATGAGGTAAAGTCCTTCTTCTTTTAAAGTAATTGGATATTACTTATTGTTATAATGTATGGATGAACTTGTGTTAAAAGAATGAAGAATAAAAAGCGTTTGAGCCATTTTTGGGGCTAAAACCGATTTGGGACATATTTGGTGTAAATGGAATTAGTTGGTTATTGTCGTTGTTATCTTCACCTATTGCATGTTATAATGGATTAATATTGTTGTTAATAAGTTGTTATAACTTATGTAGATGTTTTGGAACTCGAATTGGAATAAAAGGATTAAGGAAAGAGTTATCGGATTTTAGTTGTTGTCGTAGAATCTATAAAGCTGTTGGATATTGTCGTGCAGTTTTTAGGGACTTTAGGCGTGTTGTATGCTGGAAAATCAGCCTGTATTTCATGTTTAATGTAGTAGATTGCTAATGAAAACCCGAAGGAATAAGGGTTTGAAAAAGGCGTTGAAAGGCCTCGCATTCCACCGCCGTTATAGTAATTATGGGTGTTTTAGGGGCTGTTTTGGTATGGTTTTGGGGCAGAATTTTACACGTCCTGTTAAGGCGTGTAATCCCCTTTGGTTAGCTGAATTGTTGGGCCTTAAATGTGGCGTGTTTGGTTATTGAATTCGGCCTTGAAAAAGGTGACAAAGTATGTAGAAACAAAGGAAGTCTTTGTCAGATTTTCAGTAGAATTTAGTGACTTTGCACTTAGAATATTCTACGTTCGAAGCTAAAGGTTAATGGACGTATTATGGCCATTATAGGTTGAAGTACTAAGTATAGCGTATTCTACTTGAAGGATGGAATAGCTATCAAGGTTGAAGTACTTTGGAGTATTTTGCTATTTGTCGATAATCGTCGCGAGGTATGTGAACCTCTTCCTTCTTTTGACATGATTCTATGTATGGAATATACATGTAGTACTATTTCATGATCCCTTCTACTCTTAGAAGTTAAGAGGTATGTATGTTAATTTACTCTACGTAAAGGTTATGTCTAAGTTATCCTAAGTTCTTACCAAGTCTTATGGGGGATGTTGGTAAGAGTCGTTAGGAGGTATTTGGAGCCAAGTTGACTTGGCTAAGTTACGGCACAAATGAGAATAAGAATCGAACAAGACCTTTGCGGCGTTAATAAAGGAAAATGTAATGACAATCAATTAAGTTAAAATGGTAGAATTCTCCGTCTGCATAGAAGCTAAGATAAGACAAAATTGTAATACATTTTCTAGATCATGGCTACTCGATTAAGATCGTTATAAATAAGTATAACTTATTCTAGCGCACCAAAGTATATGTTACTTAATTTATAAGAATTTACGTCTGAAGTTTTAAGACTATGAACCTCAAATTTTTAAAAGGTTAAGGGACTTTATTTTTCAAGTTATGGGACTTGATTCTTAAAGGAAGAAATGAATTGATTTAAAAGTATAGAATACTTGATTTGGAAAATATTGATTTCTTTCCATTCTAAAGTTAAGAAACTTGTTTTCTTAAAAGTTAAAGACTTGAAGTATTTTGAAAGCTATGTGATTTGAATTGAAAGTATAAGTTTCTTGGTCATAAAAGGAATGAATTTGTCTAAGACATAAAGAGTTATAACGACTTTATGGGAAGTTGGTTATATGACTTTATGGAAGATTAAAGAATGGTTTTCTTGATTAATGTAAGCAAAGAAATGATTTGAAATAAAGAAGGGTAAATTGTTTTAAAGGTACCAATTGCTTAAGGTTTTAAGAAAGAAGTCACTTGATTTAGAAAGCGGTAAATGTATTTCTAAAAGGTATTGTGACTTGTCTTGAAAAGTAGATATGACTTGATACTACGGTTGTTAGTATCTTGGAAATTTTATTTGAAAAAGAGTCATTTTAAAAGGAGTAAGTGCGTGAGTACGTTGGGTTAAATTCGGATTTTATATGACCTTATCGCGTCGAGAAATGGTAGGGCGTTATACCTTTATGGGCGGACTATATGACATTATCGCGTCGAGAAATGGGCAGGCGATATACCTTTATGGAAAGACTATATGACATTATCGCGTCGAGAAATGGGTCGGGCGTTATACCTTTATGGGCGGACTATATGACATTATCGCGTCGAGAAATGGTAGGGCAATATACCTTTATGGGCGGACTATATGATATTATCGCGTCGAGAAATGGTAGGCGGTATACCTTTATGGGCGAACTATATGACAATATCGCGTCGAGAAATGGGCGAGCGATATACCTTTATGGGAAGACTATATGACATTATCGCGTCGAGAAATGGTAGGCGTATACCTTTATGGGCGGACTATATGACATTATTGCGTCGAAAATGGTAGGCGATATACCTTTATGGGAACTATATGACATTATCGCGTCGAGGAATGGTAAGCGGTATACCTTTATGGGCGGACTTATGTGACTTTATCGCGTCCCAGTTGGTAGGCGTTATAAGCCTCCTCGTAAAGGGCGGATTATGTTATGCAAGGTAAGTAAGTTATATGGTAATGAACTTGCGATTTTCCTAAGTATATGCGTAGAAAGTGACTATAACTTTTATTGAAAAATGGGAAAAGATAATAAGGTGCGATTAAGTTCACGAGATGGTAATGACACGGTAGGATCGATATGTACCCTTTTTATACTTGCCTCTGTCATTCTTTTATCTGATTATGATTTGTTTCTTGTACCTTATTTACATTCCATATTAAATTTTTGTTGTCTTGATCTCCGAAGTGCGTTCATATCGCGAGTTTAGGTACCTGATTGTGGATCCATGAGCTTAGGATCTGATTGACATTTTGAGATGGCTCGATGTTAGGAGCTTGTCGTCATGGTTATGTATATTGAAGTGCGGGGCCTTGTCCGTCATAGTATTTGTCCAAATCTTAGAAGTGCATGTATTCATCGTAAATTTGGGTGGTTAGAGTTGTTTTACATTGTTAAGCAGTGTAGACCCTTTCGGAAGTTTTTATGTTATGGCGACCTTATCGGCAGCGCTTAGTTTTGAAAAAAAGGGAGTGTTATTTATCTTAGAAGTTTATCATGTTGTATGAATAGAAGAGTGCGGGTAGGGCACGATCGCGGCAGGTCGGGTGCGTGACATAGCGATCTTGACTAAAAGACAAGATGGTGACCCGTCGGCGAGCCTTGGTCGAAACGCGTCCACGAACTCGTCTGTTTGGTTAACTAAACTTGGGCCTAACACCTCGTGACCCCACCACTGGCGGGACCACCTCGAACTGACCCCACCACATTCTGGGCGCGGGTTGACCCGCGTCGGCCTCAACCCGACCATTATCGCGAAACTCTTGTTCCGATCCGAACAATCTCGCTTATCAGTCACGAAAACCTAGTGGTCTTCTTAGCTCAACTACCTCCTTTCATTTCTCACTACTCGGGGACTTATCACACAAACATATCTCACGTGTACTATGCACTCAGATAAAGGTTAACATATGATAAATCTTTTACTCAAGATGGCCTGCGCCTCTAAGGTCTCAGCGTACAAAACTACAAGGCTACTTTCCTTATACCCAATCTTACCCTTTTAACTAACCAAGAGTCTAATCACAATTAACACAATGTTATCTGAACATAAAACTTAAGATAAACTAATTTTATCAAACATACTAATCACTATAGGTTTAAAGATATACATGTATCTCTTGCTCCCCTTTGTCGTTCTAATCAATCCTTACCTGTTGGTAGCTAGGAAAGGTGATGAACTAGCAGCGATCTGAAGGTGAGTTTCTACATCGCGCCACCTCTAGTCGGACAATTTCTGCAAAATGGCCTGCTGTCATAAGCAAAACAAGTTGTCGAAGAAGAAATGCGACCTCCCACAATGACAACACCACAGCGGCCACGCAGGGTGGGGTGGCCTCCTGCTAACACCCTTCCTCTCAGAACTCTTTGAATCCATGGCCCGATCAGGTAGGTGAGTCCTCCTACTTGCATCCTCCTGCTAGGACACCACTTTGACACATGGCCACGGCGGCGCGTAGGTAAAACAAGTACCAACAAAAGACAACATTCCGGGATGGCGCTTTGCTATCTTGTGAATGCGAGGCGAATCGGTGTTTGGAACCTCGTGTATCTGTGAACGGAAGCCACGGAGCTCGACCAGCTCCTGCATACCTCGAGCGTCCTGAACCTGTGGAGGACCACTGCGCTCTGGCGGAGGCGTAACGATCTGGCTGGCGGCGATTCGCCTCGAAAGTTACAAAGGACCTGCCGTCGGCCTCTTGGCGATTTTGGTTAACTCGTCGATCCTTACGTTTCTCGGCCTGCTGCGCATAAGCCCGTACGCAGGCCATGCTCAAGCCTGACTGAAGAGCCACCCTTGCACAACCCTCTCTTAGATAGTCATCAAGACCCGTGATGAATCGATACATAATATACTCTCTGGTTGCTAACTCTCTAGCTAGTAACAGGATCGTCTCTTTGCAATCTATATTCTCTGTTCCGCAGTCGTGGGCTGAAGGCTCGTATATCATGGCGCGATGAGGCTGCTGCGTTGTGCTAAACTCTATTTGAAATTTGTGGCGTCGCGAGAACTCCGAATGGAGCACCACCTGCGGTGATAATTGGGCTTGTGCCTCGTAACCCTCGTGCTCTGCTCGCGGCTCCGCATTTGCCTTGCCATACGGGCGGGTTGCCTTCTGGCGGGCATAGCGGTGAGGAAAGAAATCGTTAGAGGGTCGACTTATAACCTGACTCTAAGCACGATCTCGAGTGAGAAGAATGGAAACGATCCTAAATATCCTATAGCCTCACGATTATTGGTGTGATGCAACACGCGATAATCAAGACTACTAGATCTGATGCAGTAGACACTTTCCGAGGATTAACTTCTGCGATACCACTTTTGTCACGGCGAACCGGGTTCGTGGTAGTGCTACCGGGCACCCAGTAGACATCGTCAGTGTAATCGGAACATAAAACAAGACATGAAATAATATGAAGTGTAAAGCAGTTTTCTGCGTAAAGTTGCCTTACGGCATATATATATAACTTGAATCCGACGATTACATCCTTTTTGCAAACTACGCCTGCGCAGTACTCTGGACCTCACAGAATGATATAACAACAATGGCGGGACGGGGCCCGCCAGTACACTGAATGTAGTACTGCAATGACGGACTATACATTTGATAAGCCTCGGGAGAAGCGGAGCTTCCCAGCAGCTGGCTGTGATCCTAGGCGAGGATCGGCGGCGGTGTACCTACTGCGGCATGAGCGGCCCGAAGGAGAGTCGATGCAAGTACCAAGTATGTGGCGAAAATACGTAAATGAAATCATAGTAGTCTATATAAGCGGGAGACATGTATGATAGCAAACTACAGTTCCTGATAAATAGCGATCATGTCAAGTCGGGGACTCGCGCCCTCAAAGTCATCACTCAAATATAACTATGGGTCTCGCGCCATGGCATCAATCATGCGTGGAATACATTCCTCAGCCGTGATCTATGATATAAAAGCACCAGGAATACCGCATGAACACGGGTCCACGTGTCATAATAAAGCCGTCTGAGAGTAAATGCGAAGGCATAGCGACTACTAAAACCCACAGTACCAACAATGTCATAAAGCGTATCACGAGGTCTTTCTAGACGCCACGATCGAGCGGCCTTTCGTCTGCGGTATCAAATGTGCGCGTCTAATCCTGGAACTTCCCGACTCGCGCATAGGCCACCTGCGTAGGCGCGCGTAGGTATTCCCGCGTCGGTGGCTACTCCCGGCATCGATCACGGACGGTGGTCGCGTGGCCCGTAGACGCGCGTGGCCATATAGACGCGCACTAACACGGAACTCGTAGCTCGCGTAGGCCACTGGATCGCGTAGGGTATCTCGAATCATAGTCACCTGATTGCACGAGGTATACCCGCGTCGGAGGGCTTAACCCCGTATCATGTCAAGAGGTGAGTGATATAATACTAGCACGACATCGTTAAACAACATAAGCCTGATAAGAATAACCTCTTACAAACGTCACAAGAACTAACACCGCGTAGCATCCTAACATGTTTACTTATCAAATCAACAAGAAAGTATTACAAGGCTATCACAAACCAACACAATCAAGTTATTCACGCGAGGTACTTTCTCTTTATGTTAACAAGTTTGGGTTTTATCCCCAAAGTACTTCATACATTAACTTTTAAAAGATCCGTTTTTCACAAAGTCACACAATACAGTAGTATAAAAATAGAGTGACTATCTTTTAAGTAAACCAAAACCCTTCCTTTGTAAAATCAAGTAACAACGTTATTTTCCAAAAGTTCAAGTTTGCATAATTTAAAATGCTCAAGTTTCTCATTTTCGAAAGGTTTAGTAGTTCATAGTTTTAATCACTTAATGATATAATTCTCCTTTAAAACAATTTGAGAAACATATGCCTTATGTGTGAGTAGGTTATTCTTGTTTATAACAATCTTACTAAAGCGACCATGATCTAGGAAATGTAATATCATTTTGTCTCATCTTAGCACATGCGGATGGAGATTTCTCTTGGTTTTAATAATACTTAATTAGTCAATACATTTCCGTTATTAGTGCGGTGGTTAGTTCGATACTTATACGATTTCGAATCGGTAAAACATTATTCCTTTTAAAAACCAAGTACTCATTACTCATGAATGAGGTTTCACACTTTTTAACAAAATTTATATTAATCTAATTAAGTCAAGTCTCTTATCTTTTAAGATCAAGTCTCTTAACTTCTAAAATCAATAAACCATTCTTTTTATCTCTCTTAAGTCGTTATACCTAACTTCCCATAAAGCTAGTATAACTCTTAGCTTTAAAACCAAGTATTACTCTTCTTTCAAAAGGTTTCTTAATTCTTTTGAAATCTTGGTCTTATTATTTAGACTCGAGTCAAAGACATGTGATAAAACCACGTTGATTAACACACGTCGTCTACAGTACTATATATATTCTTTTAAAATATCATGCTCGAGGATAGGAAGAATCACATACCTCGCGGCGATTATCGACAATTAGCAAAAGCGCTCCACGGCTATAACGGCTAGCCTTGTCCACTTTCAAGTAGAACATGCTACTCGCGGAACTTTCAACCTATAAAGGCCATATCGTCTATCAGCGTCTAGACTACTCTGTAGAATATTCTAAGCGAGAGGGTTCTCTATTCTACGGAAAATTGGGCAGCACTTCCTGCAGTTAAACTACGAAGTCTCTGCAAATACGATCTATGTAAATGCAGTTTAATCTTCTTCTTTAATATTCTTACGATGTGATTTCGATTCAATTCTCTTTTGTAATATCATACATTACAGTTCAATTCTCTTACGTAATATCCTTACATGTATCTTATATTCATTTCTATACTACTACGTATGTAATTTCCAATTACAATAGAAGGACAAGAGTATTTACCTCGATAAGCCCAAAATTATCAAGTTTAAATGTCGATCACGAGCAGCGTTTAGCTCCTACTGCAGGCGCTCGACCGCTCCAAACAACCCTTAGAAGTTCTCGCAACTTC
Organism: Przewalskia tangutica; assembly: GCA_029844215.1. Classification (NCBI taxonomy): domain Eukaryota; kingdom Viridiplantae; phylum Streptophyta; class Magnoliopsida; order Solanales; family Solanaceae; genus Przewalskia; species Przewalskia tangutica. The sequence goes on along the minus strand of JAQGDG010000201.1, from coordinate 239,739 downwards.
TTCTTAATCTTCAATGGCTATGAAGATTTTCCTTAGGGTTTCGTTTTGTGATTGAAGGAAGTATAATAGCATTTACGGGCTTTTAGTATAGGGATAACCTTGGAATACTACAAGGTATTTGGGCGAGTATTTTGGAATAATGTGATACTTGGAGAATACTTTTCTACCAAGGGGGGGTGCTTTTCACGAGAACAACTCAAGGTAGGGGGGGGGGGTACTTTCGGCCAAGGGCCTTCTCTAGGGGTAGAGGGAGCTCTTGGACGAGAGCTTCTTCTAAGAGGGGGAAGGGTTTTCAAGACTTGGAAATTATTTGTGGATGAAGAATTCTTCAACTAAGGGGGGGTATTTATAGGCCAATCAATGGCCATGATTAAGACAAGTGGTGGGCAAGTGGAGGGTCAAGATTTGGACAAGTGTGTGTGGGTCCCACTTGCTCATCTACCACACAAAAATCTACAAAATATCTACCTAACCCTTGACTAGAAATTGTGCAAGCGCCCACAATATCGTCCACTTGAGGGTGACAAGTGTAAGCCCTCTCGTTAATCCAAAATATTTCATCTCTCGGAAAAATCCGTAAAAATAATAAATGTTGCAGTAATTTTCCCTTCGCAAAGTTTGGAAAACGTTTCGTCGGAAAACAATTCTTTTCGGGGGTTGTGAACAAATTTCGTCCCTTTGCCTACTTAAGGCTTAACTTTTATACGTATGCCCTTACGTACATACTCTGGAAATACGGGGTATAACAATAACTATGATGGGACAGGGCCCCACCATACCCCTGAATGTACAAGTAACTACCGGCGGGGTATACCAAAGATGAGCCTCGGGAAGCGGGCTTCCCAAAATGTTGAGCGTGATCGATGGCGAGGATCACAACGATGTACCTCTACTGCGCGGCATGAGCGCGGCCGAAGGAGTTCGATCACAGTACCAAGTATGTGGCCCGAAAATCGTAAATGAAATCATAGTAGTCTATAAAAAAGCAGGAGACATATATGATAGCAAATTACGATTACATAATATAGCGATCCGCGTCAGTCGAGGACTCGCGCCCTCAAAGTCATCACTCAAATATAACTATGGGTCTCGCGCCTGACATCAATCATGCGTGGAATACCTTCCTCGCTGCCGGCGATCTATGATATAGCAACACGAGAATACACGAACACGGGTCCCACGTGTGCATAACTGTAAATGCGGGGCAAGTCACGAGGCTAACTACCGGATACCAAAGCGCGTCATTGGCCGGGGCAAATCGAAAGCCAACTACTAGATACGAGGCCGTACTAACAATACTATGCAACCAAACCACAGCCCGACACGGGGCAAATCTGGCCGACTACCGGTACAGTAGTGTCGCGTAGATGGCCAGGGCAATCGAGGCTAACTACAGTACCAAGGCGTGTCCGCGAACCGCCACTAAAGCTGAGCGGGGCAAGTGCGAAGGCTAACTACCGGTACGAGGCGAATCGGCCACGAGGCGGGGCAAGAAAGCTTGACCACGGATACCAAGGCGAATCGGTAAAACCTCGTGGAGAGCTAGTCCGTGGAATAACGCTATCAGCGAGGCGTGCGGTGGAATCCTCGTCCTTTGTAGTGCGTCGAAGTAAGATCATAACAAATCAGCGGCCCCACGTTGAGAGGCGGTGGTATAAAAATACAATCTTGGCGCAATAAGGCTATCACCGCAAACATAGGCAAGTTACACACAACTCGAGGTACTTTCGTTTTATGTCGATCAATACGGGTTTCAAACCCAAAATAATACCCACTTTCGTTCTTTTAAAAAGACCTCTTTTACGTAAAGATACTAATACTCGTAGTATCAAAAACACATTTCCTTTTCAAACCAAATTACTTTACTTTCGTAAAAACCTTTACAAGACTTTTAAAATCAAGTACTATACTTTTAAACCAAGTGCCTTTCTTTTAAAACACCGTCAAGTATACTCTTTAAAAGTCAAATACTTACTCTTTTCAAAACAAGTAACCTATACTTAAATCAAGTTACCATTTTAAACCAATGATAAAACCATTCTTTTGCTTTCATAAAGTCGTTATAACTAACTTCCATAAAATTTGTTATAACACTTTATGTTTTAAACAATTTAAGACCAAACCATGTCTCTTTTAAACCAAAACTCTTGATTCCTCAAGTCTCTTTTCTTTTAGAAATCAAGTTCCTTTTAAAGACCAAATACTCATTTCTCATGAATGAGGTTTCATGACTTTCTACCTGATTCGAGTTCTTCATATATCATATCAAGTCAAATATAAGTCAAGTCCTTTATCTTTTAAAATCGGTAAACCAACCAAATTCACTTAGAACGTATGCGTCTACCGTACTACATAGTTCTAACAATCATGCTAGAAAAGATAGGAAGAGGTTCGCATACCTCGCGGCGATTATCGACAATTAGCAAAATGCTCCAAGTACTACAACCTTGCTAGCCTTTTCCACCTTGAGTAGAATCGCTATTCGTAGTACTTCCACCTATCGGCCATAAAGCGTCTATCGACTTCTAGATCTCTTCGTAGAATATTCTAAATACAATATTCCTTATTCTCTGAGAAAATTCGGCGACACCTCCCACGCAACCACATCAAGCTCCTCCTCTACTTAGGCCCGCTACCAGGCCAACAACTCCCAGGGGATTATACGTCTAACCGGACGTGTTCAATTCTACTTCACAAATGGTCCTCCCAGCTACCACTGAAATCAATCACGCAGGCTCGCAGCATATCCTCAAGTGTATGCGGATAGCGCTCTGCTGCCCGTCGATCGAGGATGAAATCTTTGTCTTGAGACTCGCTGTGTCCCCAAACCATACGGAAAGACCTCGAAGTTAGCGTAGCGGGCTCTCTATCGAAATAATCGACCTTTGGGACACCGTGCGACCCTCACAATCTCACGATGTACAATCGGGCATAGTCCTCGGTGGCGTCGTCTGGCGGAAAGAAATGGGCTGATTTCGTCGACTGTCAACAATAACCCAAATGGAGTCGTGCTTCCTCTGAGTGCGAGGTAACCTGTAACAAAGTCCATGTTGATCATCTCGGCTTCCAGTCGGAATCTCGATAGGCTATGATAATCGGCTGGGCCTCTGGTGCTCGACCTTAACCTGGCAATTAGGACAGCGTGCGACAAAAACCGCCCGTCCTCCCGGGCCGTCCACGATACAAACATCGAGGTCATGGTACATTTTGGTGCGACCGGATGAATAGAATATCGAGCACGTGTGCCTCCCGAATCTGTGTGAAGTCTGACCGCATCGGGAACACACGGCCCTCGAATCTCGGCGCACGTGGCTACCTCGAATAGACTCTTCTCCTCCCGAAGAGGCTGCGTCTGATACCGTACCAACTCTGGGTCCTCAATGTCGCATCTTCGCCTCATGATGATGGAAGACTCGGCAACCTCGCGAACCGTACCCAGCTATCGTCGGTATCGATCAATCGAACCCGAGGCTCGATAAGCGGTGGATCTGACGGACCGTATCTGTCTCTGCATTTGTACCTCGGCGGGATCCCCGTCGATCTACGACTCGAGGCATCGGCAACTACGTTGGCCTTCCGGATGGTAGAGAATATCAACATCATAATCTTTCGTGACTCTAACCGCGTCTGTCTCGGGTTCGGCTCCTCTGCACGAAGATATCTTGGAGGCTCTTGTAGTGTATAAATATCCACATGAACCCCGTACAAATAGTGTCTCCAAATCTTGAGGCATGAATAACGCGGCGACTCTAAGTCATGGGTAGGGTAATTCCTCTCGTGCTTCGTAGCTGCAGGAAGCATAGGCGATAACCTTGCCGTCTTTGCGTCAAAACACACCAACAGATGCGGAGGCATCGCGATAGATCACGTGCGTCTAACCCTCGGGAGAGTAAGGCGGAGGCGTAGTCAACCTTTCCTTGACTCGAAACCGCTTCATGACCTCGTCGCTGGAACTTGGCTTCCACGAGTCGGCCTAGTCAGCGGTGCGAAATCGAAGCAAACTACTCCGCGAACCTCACGATAATACTGCCGGTCTGAAGCTGCGCACCGGTCGGAGTAGTAGGTCTCGGCGAAGACTTGCGCCAATCTTTGCCGTATCTGCGAACACCATCAGCCCCAATAATATGCCCCAGGAATGCCACTGAGGCCAACCAAAACTCACACTTGGAGAACTTGGCGAATAACTGTCGGCTCCGGAGAACCCCAAGTACCGTTCTCAAGTGGTCTGCATGCTCCTGCTCTGTCCGTGAATAAACCAGGATGTCATCGATGAACACTATCACGAATGTATCCAAAAATGGCTTGAACACCCGGTTTATCAAATCCATAAATACATTTGGGCGTTGGTCAAACGAAAGACATAACCACAAACTCATAGTGCGTCTGGGTCTGAATGCGATCTTTGGGATATACGCCTCTCGAACTTCGAACGATGATAACGGACCGCGAGTCTATCTTTGAAAACACCTCGCACCTGGTGGTCAAACAAATCATTAATCACGGGAGAATTTTATTCTTAATGGTTACCTTATTGGTGCTGTAGTCGACACCTGCATGACGTCCATCCTTCTTCTTCACAACACCGGCGCTCCCGAGGGAGATACACTAGGCCTAATAAAGCCTTTTCCGGCAAATCTTTGGTGGTCCTTGACTCCTCGGCTCGGCGGTGCCGTCTGTATGGCGGAATGGAAATAGGTCGAGTGTCAGCGATGTGTCAATCTGGCTTCGATCTCCCTTTCGGGAGGATGCGGAAGATCATGCAGGAACACGTCGCAAATTCCCTAACCAGCGGCGTGAAGAAGCGGTACCTCGGCCTGCGTATCAAATACGCGCGGATGATAGATGTACCGCTACGCACCATCTTCCCAGCCTTGAGGTAAGAAATAAACCTACCCGCCGGCGATCTTTGTGTTGCCCCTCCGCTCGATAAGCGGCTCGCCGAAGCTGAGCGAACCAACTGTCCTACGATCAGCGTTGGCATAACGAAGCGACCAGTCCGTACCCATGACATCAAAATCGTCATCTCTAACTCTATCAAGTGCGCGAGTGCGGCGGTGTAAATGAATCTGGGACAACCTCTATACACCGCTCATTAACAAGATCACCAGCTGGCGTAGCTACCTCAAGCGGCTCTATCGACACGGCTCTATCCGATTCTACATGATAAGAGGGGACACGTAGGACAAGGTAGAACACGGATCTATCAAAGCATAAACATCGCGGCTGAAATCGGTAATGTACACAGTGGCGGCGTCGAGGAAGCCTCACAGTCTGGCGGTGGCTAATGAATAGATGCGGTTACGAGGACCGCTAGAACTAGAACCACCACCTCGACCTCTGGCGGCTGCGCGTCGTGAGTACCACGCCCTCGGGCGCGTAACCTGAAGGAGAAGAAGACCTAGGCGATCCGTCGGTGTCTTTGTACCACCCGTCTTGCCTCTGAGCGGACAATCTCTCTTCAAATGGCCTGCGTCGCGAGTAACAAGCTCGAAGCTCTGCGACACTCGCCACAGTGGAACCTACGCGTCGAGCACAACGAGGTGTGGGTGGTCCCCGTCGGTGGAGTTCTGCCTCGCGAAATCCTATAGTCCGGAGCCACGACCTGCTCACGCGGCTGGTGATCGGACCTCTTGCGAGAAAACCGTGGAGCACTCTGTCTTTGTTGGAATGTGGACTACTCTGCTGCGAAATTGTCGCCTCAGCGCCTGAGACCACGATGTCACAGCCTCTTGGGCTGGCTGAATCAAGCGGTCCTCACTCTCTATCCTCATCCACGAGCATATGCTGCGTCTAGCAATGTCCATGCAGGTGAAGAGCCACCCCAAGCATCTTTGTAATCATATGACGGTCTAGCCCATCACATAACGATGAACTCTATCCGCCATGCTAGCTACAATAGTATGCGCGCATTCGGCGAGTCAAACTCAAGCTATACTGCGGCCAGTCCTCCGTTACGCCTCGAGGTCGAGAATCATCTGCGGGCTCTCCTCGTCTCGGGAGGCAAAAAGTGATCCATAAAAGCCTCTGTAAACTCCTCCCAAGCAGGTGGAAGAGCATCGTCACCTCTCGAAAGCAACCACGACTCAAACCGGTTCAGCCTTGATATCAGCGTGCCGGTAGGAGGCTAGTGTAACGAACTCTGTCTCGATGCCCTAAGAACTGCATGGTCATTGTGGCGTCGAGCGAACTCCTGCGGATCCTCGTGGACCTCGAACCATAAAACTTCGGTGGATGACATCCCGAGAAAATCCCTAACTTTCATAAGCCCATCGGCTCTAGGGTGGGCGGCTGCTCACTGTCATTGCTGCTACTACTATCTTGGTCAACAATGAATCATTCCCGTAGTCTCTATGCTCGTGGTGGTGGGCTGGAGAGTGCAGTGCGGAACCTCTGGGCTCTTTGCCGCTCTCGGCTCCTCTAAAGCTGCGGCGTGGTGAACTCGCCGACCACCCTCTTACCTCGGGCATAATCGTACTGAGCAGTGTAACCCACTTTGAGTCTGCATAGCGACTCTGCTGCTTTGCCTTGCCTACGGGCCTGGTAGCCTTCCGTGGAGGCATAGGCATTTCATAAGAAGAGGTCGGAGAGGATTGACCTAATAAGGCGGCTCTCTTGCACGATCTCGAGAGAGAAGAATGAAACCAATCTAAATGTCCTGCGACCTCACGATTATAGATGTGGTGCCTGACGCGATAATCAAGAATCTACTAGACACGATCTGTAGACACTTTCAGAGGACTAAGCGCTCACGATACCACTTTTGTCACGACCCAGGCGCGGCCCGGTGCCTACACGGGCACCCGTTGGTATACATCGAGAGAATAGCGGCGGAACATACGACATAAACACGTGTGTAAACAATATAACAACCGCTGGCGGATAAAGGCGCTTCCATAATATAAACAAAGTCAAAAGTACAACTTTACAACTCGGTTCTTATAGCCCGACCACGTATGTGAATACATACCTCTAGGAATAACAACGGTGGCGGGACGGGGCCCGCCGTACCACGAATGTACATAAATCTACAACGTCGGGGAAAAGCGTACGCAAAAGAAAGACAAGCCTCGGAGAATGGAGCTTAGGCGTCGATAAGCGATCCTAGAGTGAGGATCATTGCACCTTACCGCTTCCTGCGGCGTGAGCGGCCCCAGGAAGGGTCGATTACCTGATATGTACTAAGTATGTAAAAGCGGAAAATCTTGTAATTACAATTAAGTTTAAAACAAAGCGGGAGGCGTGTATGATAACAAAATTACGATTACTGCGGTGCCTTACTAACAATGAGAGTAAATCAAGAGAGTCTGTACAACATCACGATAGCGATCTACATGATCAAATCATGGGTAGTGAACCCGTAAAAGCAGGTGGTATAACGTCTTGGGGTTCTTGCCGCCGTTTATACTCTTACCACAGCGGGTGGAATAACGTCTTGAGGGTTTGCCCGCCGTTTATACTCTTACCACGAAGAAGATAATGCGTAGGTGGTATAACGTCTTGAGGGCTTACCGCCGTTTATACTCTTATCTGGAGAAGGTGGTATAGCGTCTTGGGGTTTGCCCGTTGATACTCTTACATCTAAAAACCGGCCGTCGTACAATAATTAAACAAGTTAGCAATCCACTAACTTCATTAGTCTTATTAAATCTACTCTCATTTTAGTTTACTTAAGGCACTATCATGTCTTTTATAAGAATCAGGAATTTAACCCAAAGTACCACGTCTTACTCTTTAAAAACAAATGACTCTTTTTAGTAGAAAGCTTCGAAGACACTATTAACCATAGTATCAAGTCAAATTACATTTCAAGGCAAGTCATGATACGCTTTAGAATTAAAGTAGGTTTCTAAATCAAGTGACTCGTTTCTTATTAAAACCTTAGGCAATTGATACCTTAAAATCAATTTGCCTTTCATTAACACAAGCCGTTTACCTTTGCGTAAAGTCAATATAACGACTCCCGTAAAGTCGTTATATTCACTTTATACCTTAATCAAGTACATTTTCCTATCGAGGACTTATCACGATTAAAGCGACACAGTATCACATACTTTAAATCCTTGAGTCCCTTAACTTTACTAAGACTTAAGCGTCCTTAATATTTTCAAGGAAGTGAGTTAACTTCCTAACTACCCGACTTGGCATTTTATAAGGCTAGTAAGGAATGTCAAAGTCTTGTCGTCTGGAAGTACTATATCTTGAAACTAGTCGTACTTTCGAAAGATAGGAAAAAGTTCTACATACCTCGTCGGGTCGAACCACTTGCCAAGTACAAAGTCCCTTGTAGTATGTCAACCTATAATATTCACAATCGTCTATTAAAGCCTTACTTGATCGTAGAATATTATAAGTGTTAAGTCTCTATATTCTACGGAAAATCGGATGACACCTCCTTTGTTTTACTCACTTTGCCACGCTTTTTCAAGGCGAAATACAATAACCAAAGCCCGATTGGCTCGCAACAATATAGAAGGTAGTCGATACAAATGAATAACCAAACAGCCCCGATTGGCTCGCGACAATATAGAAGGTAGTCGATACAAATGAATAACCAAGCAGCCCCGATTGGCTCGCGACAATATAGAAGGTAGTCGATACAAATGAATAACCAACTAATACAAACTACGGTCAATTTGGCCACGCCTTGAGTTCAATGATACCAATTCTTATCAATTTCCATTTCAATCCAAATTGGTAGCATAACATGATATCAAGTCGCGTTTGATTATAATAACCATAATCTTTAAGTAAGTAACGTGCGATTTCTAAAAGCGACCAATTAGTAATCGATTTTCAAGTGGCTTGTATAACATTTCGGTTAGCTACAAGCAATCCATAATACTTATAACTTCAACATATCAACTTCATGCTAGCAACAAGTAAAGCTAACAACAATGATATAAATATACAATCTTGTAACACCTTTAAAAGACAAGATTATGCCTTAACGATCTTTAATCGATTCCAAATCGAAGTCGCTCCTAGTAGTTTAGAGCCTCTCGAAGATACTTGATCAACATGTTGAGACCACTTAGAACAACACAACAATTATCCTTCAAAACTCCAAACAAAACCTAGAAAGACCTTTAGGTTTCGTTTTCGCGACTAACAGTAAACTCTTTTCCAAGACTTTTCTATTGAGATGTGTTTACAATACACCTAAGAACCTTGGTTTAAAGTGTGGGATCAAAGGACAAGAAACGAAAATTTTCTTTCTTCTTTTTCTTGAACAGAGCAATGCTCTAAGTTAAATCCAATTTTTGTGAAATTTCTAAGTGTTAGCTCACTCTAGCACTACTAGTAGTAATAAGGTGATATGGAAGGTCAAGATACAACCGTTTGGGTGGCTAGGATGAGCTACAGTTAAATATCAAGACTAAAGTGGGGCCTTTGACTTAGTCGAGGAACTCAAGCTTCTGTTGCAAGACTTTTAGTCATCGAGACTATGGTCGAATGACCATTTAGGCCATGCCAATTCGTCGAGCACTTAGAAGGGGGTGACGCGTGTCGCCCTCGTTCGTCATAATAATACATTTTCCGACAATTCCATAATTTAGATAAATTTTTACAAGCCTCGAATCTTAACATTTGTGAGTTCTTATTTACGTTCTTAAAACGTGTCCTGCGATTCACGAGTGTAACATTCTTCCCCAGAAACATTCGTCCCGAATGTTCTTTCAGTCAAACATAATTAACGACATAGTTTCCTTTCCTGACCGACCAGCCAATCTTGCCTGCGTGGCCACGTAATAGCGTTTAGGCGGAAGAGATACTTGATTTAAAACTTGACAAGTAAGGGAAGATGAATTACTGAAGGTATAGGAAATAAGTGAGGATCTTCCTCAGCGTATGTCTTCGCGCCTCCCAGTCATCTCATGCCGGTTATCATTCCTCCGCGGGACTTTGTGGAAGCTTCATCCTTGGTCGCGATCGCTGACACAGCGTCGAGTATCGCTATGGGACTCTCCTCATCGATAACCCTCTGTCACTGGACCTCGCTAGTAGGAAAAACTCTCATTGGATCTCGATACAACTTGGCAACATAGAAACATGGAAGGCCGGATGTACCGCCTCTAACTCGATGGCGGATCGACTCATAAGCAACTGACCCACTCTACGGATGATGCGGTAGGGCCCGATGTACCTTGGTGAGTTTCCCCTTCTTACGAATCTCATCGCACCGCCGTGGGTGGCGCTGAAGACCCAATCGCTGCACGAAACTCCAAATCTGGCGCCGATTATCCGCGTATGACCTGCCGACTACGAGCGCTATGATCTCTCTGGATAAGCCGCCTTATCCACGACCTTGTACCAAATGCGGGCTAACTAAGCGTACCTCGCCCGTCGAACCAACCAATCGGCGATCTACATTTCGCCCGTATAAAGCCTCGTATGGCGCCGTACGTATCTTTGGAATGGTAGTTTGTTATTATAAGCAAACTCCTGAGGCAAATGGTCCTCCAGTACCATGAAATCAATCACGCGGGCTCGCGGCATATCCTCGAGTGTATGCGGATGATGCGCTCTGCTGCCGTCGATCTGAGGATGAAATCTTTGTCTTGAGACTGCTGTGTCCCCAAACCCTTACGGAAAGACCTCGAAGTTAGCGTAAAGCGGGCTCCTATCGAAATAATCGACCTTTGGGACACCGTGCGGCCTCACAATCTCACGATGTACAATCGGGCATAGTCCTCGGTGGCGTCGTCTGGAAGGAAATGGGCTGATTTCGTCAGCCTGTCAGCAATAACCCAAATGGAGTCGTACTTCCTCGAGTGCGAGGTAACCTGTAACAAAGTCCGTGTTGATCATCTCGGCTTCAGTCGGAATCTCGATAGGCTGATAATCCGGGCCTCTGGTGCTCGACCTTAACTGCTTGGCAATTAGGACCTTTGTGCGACAAAACACGCCACGTCCTCTTGGGCCGTCCGCTGATACAAACATCGAGGTCATGGTACATTTTGGTCGACCGGATGAATAGAATATCGAGCCTTTGTGTGCCTCACGAGAATCTGCGGCGAAGTCTGACATATCGGGAACACTGGCCGGCCCTCAAATCGGCACCCGTGGTATTTACCTCGAATAGACTCTTCTTCTCCGAAGGCTGCGTCTCGATACCGTACCGACATTGGGTCCTCAGTATCGCATCTTACGCTCATCAATGATGGAAGACTCGGCAACCTCGCGAACCCGTGCCGCTATCGTCGGTATCGATCAATCGAACGAGGCTCGATAAGCGGTGGATCTGACGGACCGTATCTGTCTCTGCAGGTGTACCTGCAGCGGGATCCCGTCGATCTACGACTGAAGGCATCGGCAACTCGTTGGCCTTCCGGATGGTAGAGAATATCAACATCATAATCTTTCGACTCTAACCAGTCTCTGTCTCGTTCGGCTCCCTGCTGAAGATATCTGGAGGCTCTTGTGGTGCGTATAAATATCCACATGAACCCGTACAAATAGTGTCTCCAAATCTTGAGGCATGAATAACGCGACGACTCTAAGTCATGGGTAGGGTAATTCCTCTCGTGCTTAAGTAGCTAGCTAGACGCATAGGCTATAACCTTGTCGCGTCTGCATCAAAACACACCCTAACGATGCGAGGCATCGCGATAGATCACGTGCCGTCTAACCCTCGGGGAGAGTAGGCTGAGCGTAGTCGACGCTTTCCTTGACTCGAAACCGCTTCTCATGACCTCGTCGGCTGGAACTTGGTTGCCTTACGAGTCGACTGGTCAGCGGTGCCGAAATCGAAGCAAGCGCTCCTGAGCCTACGATAATACCACGCGATCCTAAGAAAGCTGCGCCGGTCGGAGTAGTAGGTCTCGGCGAGACTTGCGCCTCAATCTTTGCGTATCTGCCGAACACCATCACCGATAATATGCCCGGGAATGCCATTGAGGCCAGCCAAAACTCACGCTTGGAGAACTTGGCGAATAGCGCCGGCTCGGAGAACCCAATACCGTTCTCGAGTGCGCATGCTCGCTCTGCTGTCAGTGAATAAACCGGGATGTCATCGATGAACACTATCACGAATGTATCCAAAAATGGCTTGAACACGGTTCGTCAAATCCATAAATACCAAGCGTTGGTCAAACCGAAAGACATAACCACTAAACTCATAGTGCGTCTGGGTCTGAATGCGATCTTTGGGATATCGGGCTCGAACTCGAACGATGATAACGGACGAGTCTATCTTTGAAAACACCTCGCACCACACTTGGTCAAACAAATCATCAATCACGGGAGGGTACCTATTCTTAATGGTTACCTTATTGTTGCACTGTAGTCAACCACATGCTAGCGTCGTCCTTCTTCTTAACAAACAACAGCGCTCCCGGGAGATCGCTAGGCTGATAAAGCCTTTTTCGGCAAATCTTTGGTGGTCATACGCTCCTCGGCTCGGCGGGTGCCCGTCTGTATGGCGGAATGGAAATAGGTCGAGTGTGCGCAATGTGTCAATACAAAGCTCGATCTCCTCTCGGGAGGATGCGGGAAAGATCAATGCGGGAACACGTACGCAAATTCCTAACCCTTGTATTGTTGAAGAAGCGGTACCTCGGCCTGCGTATCAAATACGCGCCGGATGATAGATGTACCGCTACGCACCATCTTCCAGCCTTGAGGTAAGAAATAAACCTACCCGCCGGCGATCTTTGTGTTGCCCTCCGCTCGATAAGCGGCTCGCGAAGCGGAACGAACCAACCTGTCCTACAGTCAGCGTTGGCATAACGAAGCCGACAGTCCGTACCCGTAATGACATCAAAATCTGTCATCTCTAACTCTATCAAGTCTGCGAGGTCGGCGTAAATGAATCTGGATAACCTCATACACGCTCGGCTAACAAGATCACCATGGCGTAGCTACCTCAAATGGCTCTATCGACACGGCTCTATCCGATTCTACATGATAAGAGGGGACACGTAGGACAAGGTAGAACACGGATCTATCAAGCATAAACATCACGACCTTAAATCGGTAATGTACTGTGGCGGCGTCGAGGAAGCCTCGCAGTCTGGCGGTGGCTAATGAATAGATGCGGTTACGAGGACCGCTAGAACTAGAACCACCACGCCGACATCTACGCGGCTGCCGGTCGTGAGTACCACGCCTCCGGCGCGTAACCACGAAGGAGAAGAAGACCCGGCCCGATCCGTCTTGTTTGTACCACCACGTGCGCCTCTGAGCGGACAATCTCTCTTCAAATGGCCTGCGTCCACGAGTAACAAGCTCGGCTCTGCGACACTCGCCTGGTGGAACCTACGCGTCGAGCACCTTTGAGGTGTGGGTGGTCCCGATCGGTGACGGTTCTGCCTCGCGAAATCTGTAGTCCGGAGCACGACTGCTGGCCCGGCTGGCTGATCAGACCTCTTGCCAGAAAACCGTGACGGAGCACTCTGTGCTGGCTGGAATGTGGGCCTACTCTGCTGTTGAGGCTGTCGCCTCAGCGCCCTGAGACCACGATGTCACAGCCTCTTGGGTGGGTGAATCAAGCTGTCCTCACTCTCTCATCCTCTATCCACGAGCATATGCTGCGTCTAGCAATGTCATGCAGGTGAAGAGCCACCCCCGAACATCTTTGTAATCATATGGCGGTCTAGCCCGTCGCATGCGATGAACTCATCCGCCATGCTAGCTACAATAGTATGCGCATGTCGACCAGGAGTCAAACTCAGCTATACTCACTGCAGTCCTCCGTTACGCCTCGAGGTCGAGAATCATCTGCAGACTCTCCTCGTCTCGGGAGGCAAAAAGTGATCCATAAAGCCTCTGTAAACTCCTCCCAAACAGCTTGGAAGAGCATCGTCACCTCTCAAAGCAACCACGACTCAAACCGGTTCAACGCTTGATATCACGCGACGGTAGGAGGCTGGTGTAACTTCTGTCTCTGAAGCCCTAAGAACTGCATGGTCATTGTAGGTGTCGAGCGAACTCTGCGGATCCTCGTCGGACCTCGAACCATAAAACTTCGGTGGATGACATCCCGAGAAAATCCCTAACATAATCGGCTTGGCTCTAGGGTGGCGACTTGCTCTGTCGTGTTGCGAGCTACTATCTTGGTCAGCAATAGAATCATTCCCGTAGTCTCTATGCTCGGCCGGTGGTGTGGGCGAGGTTGCAGTGCAGGAACCTCTGGAGCTGCTGCCGCTCTCGACTCTCTAAAGCGCGGCGTGGTGAACTTCGCCGAAACCACTACCTCGGGCATAATCGTGCTGAGCAGGTAACCTACGAGTGCAGCTTAGCGACTCCTGCTCTTTGCCTCTACAGGCCTGGTAGCCCGGTGGAGGCATAGATGTTTCATAAGAAGAGGTCGAGAGGATTGACCTAATAAGGCAGCTCTCTTGCACGATCTCGAGAGAGAAGAATGAAACCAATCCTAAATGTCCTGCGACCTCACGATTATAGATGTGGTGCCTGACACGCGATAATCAAGACTACTAGACACGGTATGTAGACACTTTTCGAGGACTAAGCGCTGCGATACCACTTTTGTCACGACCGAGCCGGGCGCGCGGTGCTACACAGGCACCGTGTTCGGTATACATCGAGAATAGCGGCGGAACATACCTGACATAAACACGTGTGTAAACAATATAACAACAGGGCTGGCCAGATAAGGGCGCTTCCAGTAATATAAACAAAGTCAAAGTACAACTTTACAACTCGGTTCTTATAGCCCGACCACGTATGTGAATACTGACCTGCAGGAATAACAGTGGCGGGGCGGGCCCGCCGTACCACGAATGTACATAAATCTACAACATCGGGGAAAGGCGTACGAAAAGAAAGACAAGCCTCGGAGAATGGAGCTTAGGCGTCGATAAGCGATCTAGAGTGGGGATCAGCACTGCTTACCGCTTCCTGCGGCGTGAGCGCGGCCCAGGAAGGGTCGACATAATATGTACTAAGTATGTAAAAGCGAAAATCTTGTAATTACAATTAAGTTTAAAACAAAGCGGGAGACATGTATGATAACAAAATTACGATCTGCGTGCCTTACTAACAATGAGAGTAAATCGAGAGAGTACGTCTGACATCACGATAGCGATCATGATCAAATCATGGGTAGTGAACCCGTAAAAGCGGTGGTATAACGTCTTGGGGTTCTTGCCCTCGT
Organism: Przewalskia tangutica; assembly: GCA_029844215.1. Taxonomy (NCBI): domain Eukaryota; kingdom Viridiplantae; phylum Streptophyta; class Magnoliopsida; order Solanales; family Solanaceae; genus Przewalskia; species Przewalskia tangutica. The sequence goes on along the minus strand of JAQGDG010000201.1, from coordinate 224,624 downwards.
TTATACTCTTACCACAGGCGGGTGGTATAACGTCTTGGTGGTTTGCCCGCCGTTTATACTCTTACCACGAAGAAGATAGTAACACGGTGGTATAACGTCTTGGGGGCTTACCGCCATTTATACTCTTATCACGGAGAAGGTGGTATAAGCGTCTTGGGGTTTGCCATTTGATACTCTTTACTATCTAAAAACCGGCCGTACAATAATTAAACAAGTTAGCAATCCACAACTTCTTATTAGTCTTATTAAATCTACACTCTCGTTTTAGTTTACTTAAGGCACTATCGTGTCTTTTATAAGAATCAGGAATTTAACCCGAAGTACGCGTCTTCTACTCTTTAAAAACAAATGACTCTTTTTAGTAGAAAGCTTCCAAGACACTATTAACCATAGTATCAAGTCAAATTACATTTCAAGGCAAGTCATGATACCTTTAGAATTAAAGTAGGTTTCTAAATCAAGTGACTCGTTTTCTTATTAAAACCTTAGGCAATTGATACCTTAAAATCAATTTGCCTTTCATTAACCTGAGCCGTTTACCTTTGCATAAAGTCGATATAACCAACTCACGTAAAGTCGTTATATTCACTTTATACCTTAGTCAAGTACATTTTCTATCGAAGGGACTTATCACGATTAAAGCGACACAAGTATCACATACTTTAAATCCATGAGTCCTTAACTTTACTAAGACTTAAGGCGTCCTTAATATTTTCAAGGAAGTGAGTTAACTTCTAACTCACCCGACTTGGCATTTTATAAGGCTAGTAAGGAATGTCAAAGTCTTGTCGTCTGCAAGTACTATATCTGTGAAATTAGTCATGCTCGAAAGATAGGAAAAAGTTCTACATACCTCGTCGGTCAAACCACTTGCCAAGTACAAAGTCCATGTAGTATGTCAACCTATAATATTCACAATCGTCTATTAAAGCCTTACTTGAATCGTAGAATATTATAAGTGTTAAGTCTACATATTCTGGAAAATCGGACAACACCTCGCTTTGTTTTACTCACTTTGCCACCTTTTCAAGGCGAAATCTGATAACCAAAGCCCCGATTGGCTCGCGACAATATGAAGGTAGTCGATACAAATGAATAACCAAACAGCCCCGATTGGCTCACAGCAATATAGAAGGTAGTCGATACAAATGAATAACCAAACAACCCCAATTGGCTCACGACAATATAGAAGGTAGTCGATACAAATGAATAACCAACTAATACAAACTACGGTCAATTTACCTTGAGTTCAACGATACCAATTCTTATCAATTTCCATTTCAATCAAATTGGTAGCATAACGTGATATCAAGTCGCGTTTGATTATAATAACCATAATCTTTAAGTAAGTAACATGCGACGATTTCTAAAAGCGACGATTAGTAATCGATTTTCAAGTGGCTTGTATAACATTTGGATTTAGCTACAAGCGATCCATAATACTTATAACTTCAACATATCAACCGTACTAGCAAGTAAAGCTAACAACAACGATATAAATATACAATCTTGTAACACGCTTTAAAAGACAAGATTATACCTTAACGATCTTTAATCGATTCCAATCCGAAGTCGCTCAGTAGTTTAGAGCCTCGAGATACTTGATCCGCATTTGAGACCGCTTAGAACAACACGACAATTATCCTTCAAAACTCGAACAAAACACGGAAAGACCTTTAGGTTTTTCGTAGCACCTTTTCCAAGACTTTTCTATTGAGATGTGTTTACAATACACCTAAGAACCTTGGTTTAAAGTGTGGGATCAAAGGACGAAACAAAAAATTTCTTTCTTCTTTTCTTGAACAGGAAGCGATGCTCTAAGTTAATCCAATTTTTGTGAAATTTCTAAGTGTTAGCTCACTCTAGCACTACTAGTAGTAATAAGGTGATATGGAAGGTCAAGATACAACCGTTTGGGTGGCTAGGATGAGCTACAGTTAAATATCAAGACTAAAGTGGGGCCTTTGACTTAGTCGAGGAACTCGAAGCTCTGTTGCAAGACTTTTAGTCATCCAAGACTATGGTCAAATGACCATTTAGGCCATGCCAATTCGTCCAAGGCACTAAGAAGGGGGGGTGACACGTGTCGCCCTCCCATTCGTCATAATAATACATTTTCCGACAATTCCATAATTTCCGATAAATTTTTACAAGCCTCAAATCTTAACATTTGTGAGTTCTTATTTACGTTCTTAAAACATGTCCTGCAATTACGGGGTGTAACATTAGGCCAAGGTATTTGGGATTATACAACAATACACAAAGTATTTTCTACACAAGAGAGGGAGGGGGACGAAACAAGACTAAAGGGGAGGGAGATATTTTGCTTTGGAAAGCTTAAGTGTGGATGAAATTACTCTTCAACTAAGGGGGGTATTTATAGAGGAGTCAAGGGTCAAGATCTATGCAAGTGGGTGGTCAAGATTGGGCCATGTGTGTGTGGGTCCAACCACACCACATGGCCAACAACTCTCAGTGTCGTGGCCGTTTCGGCGAGGACATGATGGCAGCTTGTCCATGATCGACCAAGGTGCCACGTGGGGTGACACGTGTAGCCCCAGGTTCAAAATATTTAGTCTTAGAAAATATCCAAAATATCGAAAATCTCAAAACAAAGTGGGCCCACAAAGCAGTAAATTTCTCCTGTGGGCCCAGCGTGACAATTCAGAAAATAAAATCTCATAATTCTAATATAATCCAAGAAGTCCAAATACCGAATCTGGGAATCCAATTCCAGCTATGAACCTTTTTCCTTCTGAAAACCGAAAACTTTTAAGTCGAAAAATCCGCCTTTCTTTCTTTCCAAAATTTACGCCGTATTCTAAATGCGTCGTCCCGTATAAATACGGCACTACGGGTATAACATTCTTCCCCCAGAAACATTTGTCGAATGTTCCTACAAATCTCCAAAACATAAGCTGTGGCGGTATAGTCTTGGCTACTATACTTACAAACCAAACACACACGATGGCCATAGTATAACATCTGCATGACTCTCGATCCAAGCCGGCGAGGAATCGCCTCTAGCGTGCATATAACAACACAAAACTTCCACCCGTGAACAAGGATACTTCTTCCCTCGCATATAAAAAGACACTTCCATCGTCTTAACACATCTTAGCCTCTTTTCTTACTCGTCGCGTCTTCGCCGTACACTCGAAATCTTCTACAATCGTACCATATTTACGTCATTGCTTGATTTCCAAAATCTCGGTCACTATCTCTAACTTGGTCATCATCACTAGCCTCAAATTTCCTTAAGGCCATTCCGGCCTTGCGATCCGATGCAGTCGAACATATCCACGAACTCGTCACGATGGTTACGAACACAGGCTTAGCACCTCGTGAGCCTACCGCAGCGGATCCGCCTCGGCCCGTGACCCCAAGCGGACTCACGGGTTGACCGCGACCTTACCTCGGCAGGACCCGTATCGCACGACTCTCTCGTTCCCAATCCGGAACAACTGCTAACTCGCGTTATGAAAGCTACCACTTACATCTCCGCTACTCGTGGAATCATCACGCTAATACTCGCGTACTACACGTTACGAAAAGGATTATCAGTAAATCTTTCACTTAAGGCGGCCTCGCGTCTAAGATCTCACAATAATATTCTAAGGCTCGCAATTTCCTGTCCCGATCTTACCCTTTCAGTACCATGTTTTCTAATTCACGCTTTAACCTGATGCTATCGTACATGCACTTAACGTATACCAGCATAACGCATAAACAAGTCTCTTGGGGCTAAAGATATCTCTGTGACTCTTTGCCTCGCTTTCACTTTGTCGCTCTAATCATAATCACGCCTGCAGTCACTAGCTATATAAGGCGATGAACGACCACCGATCCAGAAAGTGAGTCTCTACATCTGTGCTACCTGCAGTCGGACAAACTCTACCAAATGGCCTGTTGGCGCCAGCCTGGTAATTTGTCGAGCGATATGACACTCACGTAATGGAGTCTATTACAATAGCCACAGCGAGGTAGAAGTGACCTCGTCGACTAACACCCTTCTAGAACAAGCCCAGACATGGCCCGGCCGGTTTGAGTCGTCCCTCTTGTATCCTCACTGCTTGGACATCCTCCCGTCACGTGGCCACGGCCACGGTATAACAATCTCCCGACTAGCCGCGCACGAGAGTCGTCCTCGGCTCTCATCCACAGAACTGTGGCGCATGACTCGAAATCCGAAGTCTCAAACTATCGGATCTAGGGTGAATCGGTGATGCTGCCGAACCACGGCTCCGTCGTCCTCGTATCTTGCCACGATCTAGCTAGTGGCGGGCCGCCTCTTGAACTCGTATCCTCGGCTCGCAGTGGTAGGCTGGAGGCTCGGTGCAGGGGTCTCGATGAAGCGCTGCGCTCTGCTCTGCTAGGGCTAGCGGCGTCGTAAAACTCGTCGTCGAAGTACTATCTCGGGTAATTACGGGCACGTGCCTCACGTGGCCTGCTCCTGTTAGCGGCTCCGCCTGCGCGCCTCGCGGGCTCACGGTTGCGCTGCGTAGAGGCATAAGCGGTACATCTGATGCGTCAGGGAGTCGACTTATAACACGACTCTAAGGCGCGATCTCGAGTGAGAAGAATGAAACCAATCCTACGTATCCTGTAGCCTCACGATTATAGATGTGGTGCCTGACACGCGATAATCAAGACTCTACTAGACGATGCGTAGACACTTTCAGAGGATTAAGCGCTCGATACCACTTTTGTCGGCCGATCCGGGCAGTGGTAGTGCCTTACCGGGCACCACAGTGATCTGACGTCGAGAGAAAATCGTGGAAATAAAAACTAAAACATGAGACAAGACATAAAGTATAAACAGGCTAACAGCGGTCGCGCTTCACGAATATATACATATATATATCAACGTGAACAGTTAAATCCTTTTACAAACCACACTTGCAGTGATCTACTGAGACCTCACAGAATGCAACCGTAACTATGGCGGGACGGGGCCACGCCGTACCACAGAATGTACAAGTAACTACCAGCGGGGTATGCAAAGATGAGCCTCGGAGAAAGCGGAGCTTCCCAGCAGAGCGTGATCGATGGCGAGGATCCACGACGATGTACCTCACTGCGGCATGAGCGGCCCGAAGAAGGTCGATCTGGTGCAGTATGTGGCGAAAATCACGTAAATGAAATCAATAGTAGTACATAAAAAAGCAGGAGACATATATGATAGCCAAATTACGATTACATAATATGTGATCCGCGTCAAGTCGGGGACTCGCGCCTCAAAGTCATCACTCGAATATAACTATGGGTCTCGCGCCATGGCGTCAATCATGCGGTGGAATACCTTCCTCATGCCGGCGATCATGATATAACAACACGAGGAATACGTGAACACGGGTCCACGCTGTGTCATAACCGTCTGGGGCAAATCTGAAGGCTAACTACGGATACCAAAGCGCGTCATCGGTGGCCGGGGCCGTCGAAAGCCAACTACTAGATACAGCGTACTATGATACTATGCGACCAAACCACGAAGGCGACACGGGGCAAATCTGGCCGAGCTACCGGTACAGTAGTGTCGCGTGTTGGCCGGGAGCAATCTGAGCTAACTACAGTGCAGCGTGTCGCGAGACCCGCCACTAAGCGAGCGGGGCAAGTCACGAAGGCTAACTACCAGTACGAGGCGAATCGACCACGAGGCGGGGCAAGTCAAAGCTTGACCACGGATACCAAGGCGAATCGGTAAAACCTTATGGAGAGCTAGTCCGTGGAATAACGCTATCAGCGGGAGGCGTGCGTGGAATCCTCGTCCTTGCCGATGCGTCGAGTAAGATCATAACAAATCAGCGACCTCGGTTGAGAGGCGGTGGTATAAAATACAATCTTGCGCACAGAGGCTATCGCGCATGAGCATAGGCAAGTTACACGACTCGAGGTACTTTCGTTTTATGTCGATCAATCGGGTTTCAAACCCAAAAATAATACCGCTTTCATTCTTTCAAAAAGACCTCTTTTCGTAAAGATACTAATACTCGTAGTATCAAAACACATTTCCTTTTCAAACCAAATTACTTTACTTTCGTAAAAACCTTTACAAGACTTTTAAAATCAAGTACTCTACTTTTTAAACCAAGTGTCTTTCTTTTAAAACAACATCAAGTATACTCTTTAAAACTCGAATACTTACTCTTTTCAAAACAAGTAACCTATACTTAAATCAAGTTACCATTTTAAAACCAATGATAAAACCATTCTTTTGCTTTCATAAAGTCGTTATAACTAACTTCCCGTAAAACATTTATAACAACTTTATGTTTAAACAATTTAAGACCAAACCATGTCTCTCTTTTAAACCAAAAACTCTTGATTCCTCAAGTCTCTTTTCTTTTAGAAATCAAGTTCCTTTTAAAGACCAAATACTCGTTTCTCGCGAATGAGGTTTCTGACTTTCTACCTGATTCGAGTTCTTCATATATCATATCAAGTCAAATATAAGTCAAGTCCTTTATCTTTTAAAATCGATAAACTGACCAAATTCACTTAGAACGTATGCGTCTGCGTACTACATAGTTCCAACAATCATGCTAGAAAAGATAGGAAGAGGTTCGCATACCTCGCGGCGATTATCGACAATTAGCAAAATGCTCCAAGTACTCTGACGCGCTAGCCTTTTCCACCGCCAGTAGAATCGCTACTCGTGAAATCTTTGCTTATCTTGGCCGTAGCGTCTATCGACTTCTAGATCTCTTCGTAGAATATTCTAAATACAAGATTCCTTATTCTCTGAGAAAATTCGGCGCACCTCCCCACATGACCACGTAAATCTCCTCTCTACTCGGGCGCTACGGGCCCAACTCGAGGATTATCGTCTAGCGGGCGTGTTCAATTCTACTTCACGGATATACTACAAGTCTCACGTAAATCTGATCCATTGTAAATCTGATTCAATCCTATAATCATCCTTCGATAAATCTTACACTCGATTCTAAATTACTGCAATATGTAATATCGAATTCTGATAGGAAATAGATCATTACCTCGATAAGCCCAAAATTATCCAAGATTATATGTCGATCCTGAGCAACGTTTTGCTCCAAATACTTACGCTCCAACCCGCTCCAAGCAACCCTTAGAAGTTTCTAAACAACTTCTCTTAACACTTCAACCAAGCTTATGAAGATTTTCTAGGGTTTCACTTTGCGACTATTGGAATAAAGTAGTATTTCCGGGCTCTTAGTATTGAAACAACTTTGGAATACTACTAGGGATACTAGGCCAAGGTATTTGGGATTATACAACAATACACAAAGTATTTTCTACACAAGAGGGGGAGGGGGACGAAACAAGACTAAAGGGGAGGGAGATATTTTGCTTTGGAAAGCTTAAGTGTGGATGAAATTACTCTTCAACTAAGGGGGGTATTTATAGAGGAGTCAAGGGTCAAGATCTATGCAAGTGGGTGGTCAAGATTGGGCCATGTGTATGTGGGTCCCACCACACCACATGGCCAACGAAAAACTCTCAGTGTCGCGTTTCGGCGAGGGGAATGATGGCTAGCCATTGTCCCGCGATCGACCCAGGTGCCACGTGGGGTGACACGTGTCGCCCCGACTCGTTCAAAATATTTAGTCTTAGAAAATATCCAAAATATCGAAAATCTCAAAAACAAAGTGGGCCCCAAAGCAGTAAATTTCTCAGTGGGCCCAGTGACCGTTTCAGAAAATAAAATCTCATAATTCTAATATAATCCAAGAAGTCCAAATACCAAATCAGGAATCAATTCCCACTAACGAACCTTTTCCTTCTGAAAACGAAAACTTTTAGTCGAAAAATCCACTTTCTTTCTTTCCAAAATTTCTGTCGTATTCTCGTACGTACGTCCCCACATACATACCCTGGCACTATGGGGTATAACAAGTTACCTCCCTTCTTTTACAAACTGACCCACAAAATATGACTACAGACCTCTAAGAGTTTTAACATAACAACTGTGTGGGACGGGACCCGCCGTAACCACAGAATGTACAAATCTACAGCATCGAAGCCGTACCAAAAGACAAGCCTCGGAGAAATGGAGCTTGACAAGCTGATCGGTGATCCTAGAGTGAGGATCCACAACCCTTACCCTACGTGGCATGAGCAGCCAGGAAAGGGGTCGATGCAACGTATGTACAGTATGTAAGCGAAAGTACTAAAATGAAATCATTTAGTCTAAAATAAAAATTTGGAGACATGTATGATAACCCAAATAACGATTACCTTTGTGTCTTACTATTAATGAGAGTAAACAAGAGTATTTCTTTGCGTAAAAATAGGAAGCTCGTGATCAAAGTAGGGACACGCGTAGTATCGTTAAGCGATCCTCTTACGAGACTATTTCACGCGTAGGTCTGTGGACCCTTGATGGAGCAATTTGCTCGCGTAGGACTATTTCACCCGCGTAGGACTATTTCATCCGCATGAGCCGGTGGACCCATGATGAGTACAAGCGCGCTCGCGTCGTGGGTAGCAAATTCACGAGAATAAGAAGTAACGGGGTTTACCCATGAAATTTACATAACACTAGCACTTAAGGCTACCGTAAGTATCATAACATATGCCTGAGGCTATCGTAAATATCATAAGCAAGTTAAGAAATCCCTTAACTTCTCATTAGACTTTAATTAGCATGCACTCTCGTTTTATTTAACTTAAGGCACTAACGTGTCATGAAAAATCAGGAATTTAACCCAAGTACTACGTACCTTTATCCTTTTTAAAAAAATTACTCTTTCGTATAAAATCCCAGATACTAACACCGTAGTATCAAAGCATCTACATTTCAAACAAGTCACTACACTTTTAGAAATACATTTTTAGGCTTAAATGAAGTGACCCTTACTTTAAAATTTTAAGCAATTGATGCCTTTAAATCAAATTGCCCTTCTTTATTTCAAGTCATTTATCCTTGTTTACATTACTAGAGAAGACCATTTCTTTAACTTTCATAAAGTTGTTATAACTCCTTCCATAAAGCGTTATACTAACTTTATGCTTTAAAACTAAGGCGTCTTTTGTCACGACCAGACCCGGGCGGTGGTGCCCTACACAGGCACCGCTGATAAACATCAGAGAATAGTAGCGGAACATACATACATCTCAAGATAAATAAATAACAGGCTAGTAGATAAGGCAACCTTCCAAAAGTATACATATAACTACGTAAAACCAAAAACAGTTACCTCTTTTTTTCAAAGCGGCCCACAAGATATGACTACAGACCTCTAAGAGTTTTGACATAACAACTGTGACGGGACAGGTGTTACACCCCGTAATTCCAAGACATGTTTAAGAGAATGTACGTAAGGAACACAAGACTTGAAAATTTGTACGAAAGAAAGAATTGTTTTTAAACGGAAAATCTTAGAGCGTCGGAAAGGAAAAATGTTCGTTGATGAGAATTGGATTCTCAAAATGTATTATTGAGGATTATGGAACTTATTAACATTATGAAAATTTATTTTCTGATTTGGTCACGTAGGGCCCATAGAGAATTTACGTTTTGTAGGGCCTGCGAGGTTATTGAATTTTATTGACTAATGGAATGGAGACACGTGGCACACGCCCACGCACACACAATGGTCTTGGACAGAAATTAAAACAAGGGTAAAATGGTCATTGACCAATGTAGAAGATCAAGTCTTCAAGCGTGAGAAAATTGACTTAGTCAACTTGTCCACTTGGCAAAATATTAATTGCTCTTCATCCTAACCACACATATTTTATAATCTAAGCCCTCCATTGTTTTATATATACACACTAGTGCAAGACTTGTCTTGACACTTAGAAAAATTGAGGAACTTTGAGCTCGCTTGAAATAGCTCTCGACTTTAGTGATTTTCCCACGATTTTTTTGTAATTTTGGTTCATTATTCACAGACTTTAACGAGGTCCCTAAGGGTATTTGTTATACCGTATTTCAGTATATGCGTGAGGGCGTGCGTAGAAAAGTTTTGAGCCTTAAAGTAGGCGGTAGAAAATTTTGTTCACAATGCAGAAAGAATCGTTTTTCGGCGAAGCGTTTTACAAACTTTGCGAAGGAAAGTTAGGCTATGTCATTTATATTTTTGCGGATTTTTAGAGATGAAACATTTTGGACCAACGGGAGGGTGACATGTGTCACCTCGTATTAGCGTCGATTAGGCGGCAAGTGGGCGAAATGGGGCCTTGGGGTTGGTAAGATATTTTGTGATAGTTGATGTGGTAGATGGATAAGGTACACGTGGATGGATCCTCACCTAAACTTGCCTACCACGTGGCTTGATCTTGGCCTTTGATTTCCTATAAATACCACTAACTTGAAGACTTCCATCCAAATTGTTCTAAGTCTTGAAAGCCCTCTTCCACTTTGTGTAGAATTCTCGTCCTAGCCTCTCCTCCAGCTGTGAGGCCCCTTGGCGAGAGCCCACTCCCCATGGCGAAAGTACCCCCTCCTGGGGTGCTGGCGAAACCTACCCACTCCTTGTGGTGTTGTTCGTGAAAATACCCCCCTCTTGGTAGAAAATACTCTACAAGTATTGTTGCTATACCAAAATACCTTAGCCTTATACCTTGTAGTATTCCAAAAGTTACCTCTATACGTAGAGTCCGGAAATACTACCTTATGTCCTTTTTGTCTCAAAGCGAAACCCTAAGAAAAATCTTACATGTGGATTGAAGGATTAAGAAGAAGTTGCGTAGAACTTCTAAAGGGTTGTTTGGAGGCGGGTTGGGCGCCAGTAGGAGCTAAGCGTTGCTCGGGATCGACGTTTATACTTGGATAATTTTGGGCTTACGAGGTAAATAATCCTATCCTTCTATTGTAATTGGAAATTACATCGTAGTTGTATAGAAATGAATATAAGATTCATAGAAGAGAATTGAAGCGTAATGAAGGATATTCTGAGAAAAGACTTGAGCTGAAATCACGTGGAAGAATATTAAAGTAGAAGTTTAAGCGTACTTACATAGGAATTTGTATTCTGATGAACTTATAACCTTTATTGGTTGAATGTTCTGCGAGTAGCATGTACTACTTGGAAGGTGGACAAGGCTAGTCGGGTTATGGCCGTGGGCGTTTTGCTAATAGTCGATAATCGTCGCGAGGTATGTGATTCTTCTATACTCTTGAGCATGATATTTTAAAAGAATATATATATGTACGGTAAGCGTGCGTGTGTTAAGCGAGCGTGGTTGTACGGCAATGTCTTTTGACTTAAGCCTGAATAATAAGAACCTTGAAGTATTTCAAAAGAATTAAGAAACCTTTTTGAAAGAAGAGAATACTTGGTTTTAAAAGCTTAAGAGTTATATCAGCTTTATGGGAAGTTAGGTATAACGACTTAAGAGAGATAAAGAGAATGGTTTACTGATTTTAGAAGTTAAGAGACTTGATCTTAAAAGATAAGAAACTTGACTTAATTGAATTGATATGAATTTTGTTAAAAGTGTGAAACCTCATTCGTGAGTAATGAGTACTTGGTTTTTAAAAGGAATAATGTTTCTTGATTTGAAATCGAATAAGTATCGAACAAACCAACTGCGGCGCTAATAAAGAAATGTATTGAATAATGAAGTATTATTAAAACGGTGAAACCTCAATCTGCATAGAAGCTAAGATGAGACAAAATGATATTACATTTCCTAGATCATGGTGCTTTTATAAGATTGTTATAAACAAAGAATAACTACTCACGCGTAAGGCTTATTGATTTAAAAGAAGTACGTTATTTGATTAAGACTATAAACTATGAAATCTTTGAAACTAAAGACTCGAGTATCGAAATTAGGCAAACTTGAACTTTTGGAAAAGAATGTTGTTACTTAGCGTTGTTCTAAAAAGTGCAAGCCACTTGGTTTAAAATAGTGTAAAGTACTTGATTCTAAAACTTGAGCGTATTTGGTACTACGAATAATAGTATCGAGTTGTTTTTACGTAAAAGGTCTTTGTGAAAGGATAAATGTATGTAGTACCTTGGGGTTAAAGCGGATTTGTTGTAATAAAATAAATGTACGTGAGTATGATTAAACTTGCCTATGCTTGTGGTGATAGCCTTTGTTGTGCAAGTATTGTATTTACGTAACTCTGGCGTCTCGTTGGAGTAGGCTATGCGAGTGATTGATGGACATCGACACGATGGGTGGCCGGGTATCTTCAGCTGTCGATCCTTTTGGACATCACGACCACGATGGGTGGCCACGGGTATGCTTCCATTAGGAGAGTTATCTTGTTATTTGTTTTGGGGACATCTTGACACGATGGGTGGCCGAGTATGCTTCCTTTTTTGATTGTTAACTTGTTACTTCCTTTTGGACATCTCGACACGATGGGTGGCCCGGGTATGCTTCCATTAAGTGTTATCTTGTAATTGGCTTGGACATCGCGACGATGGGTGGCCGAGTATGCTTCCATTACGATTGTACATTGTTATTATTGTTGCATCACGGACATATACGCAGATGGAGAATTAGGGGCATGTGGCCATGATCTGAACATGATTGATGTAGTGGCGTGAGACCCGTAATTATGGTTGAGTGATGACTTGGGCGTGAGTCACGACATGGCTACTTTTATATTATGAGCGTAGTTTTGTTATCATACGTATCTCTGTTTTGTTTTGGGTATTCTGATTTAACTCTGGTATTTTGATTTCTCATACTTGGTACTGTTGTCTTGACCTCGCCGAGGCTGCGTTCATCTGCGGTAGAATACGTCGGTTGGCGATCCTCGCAGGATCACAAATCAGCGTTTTGGGAAGCTCGTTTCTCACGGAGGCTTATCTTTTGGTATGTTACCACACAGTGCAGGTTCTTGTACATTCGGGGTATGGCGGGGCCTGTCGCCATAGTTATCGTTACATTCTTAGAGATCTGTAATCTTGTTGTGGCGGGGTTTGTAAAAGTTAAAGCATTCAACTTTGTAATTATTATATATGCGAAAGCGATTTCTCTCGAGTAAAATGTGTCTCATTTCACATTTATTTCATGTATTGTTTTATGTTATTGATTACTACGATATATGACTACTTGGGTGCGGGTAAGGCACGATCCACGAACCGGGCAGTCGTGTGTGATATTGTGAGATATCTCAATAGAAAGATCTCGGAAAAATGATGTTTTCACGTTAGTCGCAAGGCGAAAACCTAAGTCGTTTTCATAGTTTTGGATTGGAAATGAAAGAGAAGTTGGTTGTGAACTTCTAAAGGCTTTAAATAGCGGATTGGAGCGTAAAGGAAAAGAGCTAAGAATTGCTAAGGAGCGACTTTGAATCTTGGAATTTATAAGGGCTTATAAAGGTATCAATCTTGTCGTTTTAGTAATTAAGATTACTTATTGTTGTAGCTATGGATATTAGCAAACATGAGGTATATAGTATGAAGTTTGATAAGTGTATTGGCTATTGGAACCCTAATCCGAAACTAGCATGTTTAGCCCTTAAGATTACAATTCAATTTGATTATTAGTTTAAGTCGTCACATGTTATATAAAGAAGGAATTATAGTTGTTAAAGTTGTTTATGACTATATAACATGTTAGACCTAAGAACTCGGATTGGAAAAGAATTGGAAAAGACTTTGAGTTGTTGTTTATGTTAGCCGAGAATGGCTTTTGAGTATTGAACTACTTAGTATGAATTGTGGGGCAGAATTTTACACGTTTTGTAAGGCGTGTAATCCCCTTTGATTGGTTGATGTATTGAGCCTTAAATGTGGCATGTTGATTATTGATTATCGGCCCTTGAAAAAAGTGGAAAAGTATGTAGAAACAAAGGAGGTGCTGCCCAATTTTCCGTAGAATAAGAGACCGTATACTTAGTATTATTCTACGTTAGAAACTAGAAGTTGATAGTCGTGTTGTGGCCATTATAGGTTGACACTTCTACGTGCGGCGCATTCGACTTAGCTTGTGGATTAAACCTAAAGGTATGTGAACCATCTCCTCTTCTTCTAGCATGATTCCTTATGGTAAAGTAAGTAAGTCCTACTCCTTAAATGATCCACTCCTTGATTGTACTTGGATTGCCTAATATAGAAGTTGTTCTATATACTTCCTTGATTGTACTTTGGATGTTTAAATTGGAAGTTGTTATAATCCATTACCTTAATGAAGTTTGGATTTTCAAAAGTGAAAGTATTTTACTTGAAGTACATAGAGTCTTGAAAAGGAAGTGGTTTCCAAATCTTTTGGCTAGTGCCTTAGTTCCAAAACCTAAAGGTTGTTATAATGACTTTAGGGGAGTCAAAGGAGTGATTTACTTAATTGATTTAAAAAGAGGAGAAATGACATGATTTAAAGTTAAGAGACTTGAAGTATTTTGAAAGTTATGTAACTTGATTTCTAAAGTATATGATACTTGGTTTTAAAAGTATAAGTCTCTTGGTTATAAAAAGAATGAATTGGTCTAAAACCATAAAGGGTTATAACGGCTTTATGGGAAGTTGGTTATAACGACTTTATGGAAGGTTAAGAGAGTTGTCTATTTTGATTAATAGGCATGAGTTGCCTAGATTGTGAAAATTGAAGTTACTTGGTTTCAAAGTCTTGAAATGAATTTCCAAAAGGTGTAGTAACTTATTTTGAAAAATAGACATGCCTTGATACTACGGGTGTTAGTATCTTGGGGTTTTATATAAAGAGGAGTCTTTTGAAAAGAATGGACGTACGTGTCACGACCGAACGGGACGTGGTAGTGCCTTACGAGCACCCAGTAGACATCATCAGTAATGTCAGCGGAATATAAAACAAGACATGAAATAACATGAAGTGTAAAACAATTTTCTGAGAAAGGTTGCCTTTCGGCATATATATATATAAAAACTTAAATCCGAACAGTTACATCCCTTTTACAAACTCGCCTGGCGATCTACTGACCTAAGAATGATATTGTCACGAACGGGCCGTGGTGGTGCCTACGGACACCCAGTAGCCATACATCGAGTGTCGAAACATAAAACAAGACATGAAAATATTATGAAGTAAACGATGTCGAGAAAAACTTGCCTTTCGGCGTATATATAAATCAATTTAAAGCCGACGATTACATCCTTATTACAACTACGCCTGCGATTACTACGGACCTACAGAATGATCGACAATGGCGGGACGGGGCCCGCCGTACCACGAATGTAAATACCTACAGCGGCGGGGACTATACTGATAAGCCTCGGAGAAAGCGGAGCTTTCCCAGCATGTTGTGACCCTAGGCGAGGATCGATGGCGGTGTACCTTTACTGCGGTATGAGCGGCCCGAAGGAGAGTCGATCTGGCAGTCTGCAGTATGTGGCGAAAATAAATCCACGTAAATGAAATCATAGTAGTCTATATAAAGCGAGAAGACATGTATGATAACGAACTACTGATTCCTGATAAATAGCGGTCGTATCGAGTCGAGGACTCGCGCCAAAGTCATCACTCGAATATAACTATGGGTCTCGCGCCCACATCAATCATGCGTGGAATACGCCATCTGCCGGCGATCTATGATATAAAAGCATCGAGAATACATGAACACAGGTCCGCTGTGTCCTAATAACGCCGTCTGAGGGGTAAATGCGAGGCATAGCGAGCTACTAAAACCACGGTACCACAAGGTCATAAAGCGTATCATGAGATCTGTCTGGCGTCACGTGATCAAAGCGGCCTTTCGCCGCGATATCTAATGTGCGCGTCTAGCCACGGAACTCTCGCGACTCGCGTAGGCCAAACTCGTAGGCGCGTGAGGTATAACCCGCGTCGGTGCTACTCCGGCGTCCGCTGGACTCGCGATCCGCGTAGCGCGTGAACGCGTGACCGTAAAGGCCGCGCGCTAACACGGAACTCTCGTAGCTCGCATGAGCCACCGGGACCGCGTGAGGTATTCTCGAATCATAGGTCACCTGGACGCTTTGATCTACCCGCGTGGAGGCGGCAACCTCCGGAAACAAGTCGAGGTGAGTGGTACAATACCCGACATATCGGTGATAGTGAAACAATTTAAAGCGTGATCGAGAAACCCTTTACACTAACATCACAAGATACTAACACCGTAGCGTCTGGCGTGTTTGTAACAAATCAACAAGAAGGTATTACAAGGCTATCAAAACCCAACACGATCAAGTTATACACGAGGCACTTTCTATATGATTAACAAGATCGGGTTTTATCCCCAAAGTACTTAAATACATTAACTCTTTTAAAAGATACGTTACTTTATAAAGTCACCTGATACGTAGTATATGAAAATAGAGTGATTATCTTTTGAAGTAAATCAAAACACTTCTCTTTGTAAAATCAGTAACAACGTTCTTTTCCAAGCGTTTCAAGTTTGCCTAATTTCAATTACTCAAGTTTCGTTTTGAAAGGTTTAGTAGTTCGTAGTCTTATTCATTTAAGAATATAATTCTCTTTTAAACAATCGAGAAACATATGTCTTATATGTGAGTAGGTTATTCTTGTTCATAATCAATCTTATTAAGCAACCATGATCTAGGAAATGTAATATCATTTTGTCTCGTCTTAGACACATGCGGATGGAGGTTTACTAGTTTTAATAATACTTTATTATTAGTACATTTCCTTTTATTAAGCGCTGATGGTTTGTCGATACCGTTACGATTTCGAAATCGGTAAAACATTATTCTCTTTAAAACCAAGTACTCATTACTCATGAATGAGGTTTACAAAATTCATATTAATTAATTAAGTCAAGTCTCTTATCTTTTAAGATCAAGTCTCTTAACTTCTAAAATCAATAAATCATTCATTTTATCTTTCTTAAGCGTTATACCTAACTTCCCGTAAAGCTAGTATAACTCTTAAGCTTTAAAACCAAAATTACTCTTGCTCAAAAGCAGTTCTTAAGTCTCTTGAATTACTTGATTCTTATTATTCGAACTTAAGTCAAAAAGACATTGTCGTACAACTACGTTCAATTAGCAGCGTCGTCTAGTACTATATATATATATTCTTTTAAAATATCATGCTCGAGAGGATAGGAAGAATCACGTACCTCGCGGCGATTATCATTATAAGCAAATCGCTCATGGCTATAACGGCTAGTCTTGTCGACTTCTCAGTAGCACGTACTACTGCGGAACATTCAACCTATAAAGGTTACCTGAGTCTATCAAAGTCTAGACTGCTCGGTAGAATAAACCTAGATCTGAGATCTACGGAAAATCGGGCGTGACTTCACTGTCAGTCAAACTACATGAAGTCTGCATGTCTGATCTCTACGCGATTCTGATTCGATCCTCTTCTTTAAATTGGGGCTTAAGTCGAAGACATTGCCGCAAAACTTATGTTGGTTCTATATATAGTATACTTCAACTATATATTCCTCTGACATGTATTTTCTAATTCTGATAGGGAGACAAGATAATTACCTCGATAAGCCCGTAATTATCAGTATAGATGTCGATCCTTAGCAATAGCAGCTCTACTCGGTGCTCGACCCAGCTCAAACAACCCAGAAGTTCACGCAACATCTTGCAATACTCGACCAACTATGGAGATTTTCCTGAGGGTTTCGGTTTGAGACAAAAGGACATCACGGTAGTATTTCAGGCTCTACGATAAGTATCTTTGGAATACTACAAGGTATCTGGCTAAGGTAATTTGGGCATAATGTGATACTTTGGAAGTATTTACATCACGACCCGAACCGGGCCGTGGTGGTGCCTACACAGGCACCGCTCTATAACAACCAAGTAAGCTGCGGAAATTAAATAACACCTCATTTTTTTAAAACCAGCGTGCGTGCGAGGCAAAGCGACAAGCCTGCCGTATATCATAAACAAGAAACCTTACAGCGTCGTGAGTCGATCCAGCGTATGAATACAGGACCTGCAGAGTTATCTTGAACTATGGCGGGACAAGGCCGTCGTACCCATCTTGTACAAAAGCACATCTTGAAAGAACTTATACCAAAAAGATAAACTCGGCGGAAGGAGCTATCCAAAAACTACGGCGGTCTACACGCGATCACCAAGCTGCGTACCTAAACTGCGGCGTGAGCGCGGCCGAAAGGTCGATCACGAAGAATGTACCAAGTATGTGAAGCGATAAATCGTAATGAAATCATAT
This sequence comes from Przewalskia tangutica, assembly GCA_029844215.1. Taxonomy (NCBI): domain Eukaryota; kingdom Viridiplantae; phylum Streptophyta; class Magnoliopsida; order Solanales; family Solanaceae; genus Przewalskia; species Przewalskia tangutica. The sequence continues at coordinate 206,585 of JAQGDG010000201.1, read as the reverse complement.
GATCCTAACAAGCGGGAGACATGTATGATAGCTGACTACTGATGCACGACACATAGCGGTCATAGTCGGGGGCGCGTGCCTGAAGTCATTTCTAAAATATAACCATGGGTCTCGCCCGTAATATCAATCGTGCGTGGAATCGCCGCCATTGCCGGCGATCCGTGATATAATAATACACGATAGGCGTACATGAACACGAAGTCCGCGGTGGTATAAGCGTCTTGGGGTTTACCACTCGCTTATACTCTTTACCACGGAGAAGGTGGTAAGCGGTGGTATAGCGTCTTGGGGTTTACCACCCTTATACTCTTACCACGGAGAAGGTGGTAAAGCGTCTTGGGGTTTACCGCCATACTCTTACCACTATCTCGGCCAGGCCGTGAACAAAGCAGCGGGGTATAATGTCTTGGGGTTTACCGCCGTATACTCTTTACCACGGAAGGTGGTATATCGTCTTGGGGTTTACCCGCTCAAATCTCTTACTATCTCGTGGGCCGTCGAACAAAGCGAAGCACTACCGTATGTACATAAAAATCGAATTTAACGAGTACTACAAATAGCAGGCATGCGTGGAACCCAGCGTCAGCGTCGGTGCGTCAGTACTTACAACAAGGCGATCGGCCCTCGGAGTCGCGGCAGCGTAATAAAACATAATACTTGCGCTCGAAGGCTATCGCGACCTGCGGCAGGCAATTCTCGACTAATCGGGCCAAAGTACTTATCAAGGCACGTGGAATAATTCTCGATTAACGAGCCAAAGTACTTATCAAGCCATAGTAGAATAATTCTCGTTTAACAAGCGAAAGTACTTATCGGAGCGCAAATAGAATAATTCTCATTTAACAAGCCAAAGTACTTATCGGGGCACATAGACTAATTCTCGATTAATCAAGCCAAGTACTTATCGGTACCTGAATAGAATAATTCTCATTTAACAAGTCAAAGTACTTATCGGGGCACTTAGACTAATTCTCGATTAATCAAGCCAAAGTACTTATCAAGGCACTCTTAGACAAATTCTCAATTTATCAAGCCAAAGTACTAATCAAGGCGCGCAGACAAATTCTCGATTTATCAAGCCAAAGTACTAATCAAGGCGCCAGACAAATTCTCAATTTATCAAGCCAAAGTACTAATCAAGGCACTTAGACAAATTCTCAATTTATCAAGCCAAAGTATTAATCAAGGCATCGCGTAGAATTATTCTCGATTAAGCGGGCCAAAGTACTACGTGCGTACATTCTTTTCAAAGACTCGTTTTTATGTAAAACCCAAGATACTAACACCCGTAGTATCAAGGCATGTCTATTTTCAAAGTAAGTTACTACGTTTAGAAAACTCATTTCAGGCTTGAAATCAAGTAACTTCAAATTTTCACAATCTAGGCAACTTATGCCTTTAATCAAAATAGATGACTTTCTAAACCTTCCATAAAGCCGTTATAGCAGACTTCCCGTAAAGCGGTTATAACCGCTTATAGTTTTTAGATAATTTCATTCTTTTTATAACTAAGAGACTTATACTTAAAACCAAGTATCACAAACTTTCAAATCGAGTCTCTTAACTTTCAAAATACTTGAGTCTCTTAATATATAGAAAACAAGTTTCTTACTTTTAAACCTCAAGTAACTCGCACCTTTAAAACAAGTTACTTCTCTTAAATCATGTCATTTCTCCTATTTTAAAACAAGTAAGTAAATCACTCCTTTGGCTCACAAAGTCATTATAATGACCTTTAGGTTTTTAGAACTAAAGCCTTGTAGAAAGATTTGAAACCAACTTCCTTTTCAAGACTACATGTACTTTAAGTAAAATACTTTCACCTTTAAGAATCCAACTTCACTAAGGCAATGGATTATACAACTTACAATTTAAACATCAAAGTACAATCAAGGAAGTACATAGAACAAATTCTATATTAGGCAATCGAAGTACAACGAGGAATGAATCGTTTAAGGAGTAGAACTTACTTTCTTTATCTTAAGGAATCATGCTAGAAGAGGAGATAGTTCACATACCTTTTAGGCTAATATCCACAAGCTAAGCCGAATGCGCGTGCGTAGAAGTGTCGACCTATAATGGTATGACAAGACTATCGACTTCTAGTCTACATCGTAGAATAATACTAAGTATCTGATCTGCAATTCTACGGAAAATCGGGCGACACTTCCTTTGTTTCTACTCGACTTTGCCACCTTTTTCAAGGTCGAATACAATAACCAACCGCCACATTTAAGGCTCGAACAACAATCAAACAAAGGGGATTGCGCCTTACAATCGTGTAAAATTCCGCCACAAATCATACGAAGTAGTTTAATACTCATTAGTCATTCTCGACCACAATAACCCAACACTAAGTCTTTTCCAATCCTTTTCCAATTCCAAGTTCTAAGGTCTAACATGTTATATAGCCATAAACAACCCGACAACTACAATTCCCTTCTTTATACAACGTCGGCGACTTAAACTAATATTGACTTGAATTGAAATCTTAAGGCTAAACATGCTAGTTTCGGATTAGGGTTCAATAGCGATACACTAATCGACTCGTAATATATAACTCATGCTTGCTAATATCCATAGCTTCTGATGATAAGTAAACTTAATTGTTAAGGCGACAAAATTTATACCTTTCGAGCCAAAATTTCCAAGATTCAAAGTCGCGCCTTAGCGATTCTTAGCTCCTTTCCTTAGGTTCCAATCAGCTCGAGCACTCGTAGAGGCCTATGAAGAACCAGCCCAGTTCGACTTCAAAGTTGAAGAACTCCTTTAGTTTCCGCCTTGCGACTAATCCGAAAACTCCGTTTTAGAAATCTTTCTATTGAGATAACCTTATAATACCCTTAGGGACATTGGGTTTTAAGTCTTGTGGCTAATGGATCAAAACTACAAATTTTTCATGTGGAAATGGTAGTGAACAGAAATTTAAGCTCTGAGAACAAGAATGTGTGATATTTTTCTAAGTCTTGAAGACCTTGTCTTGCTACTAGTATGTATTTATAACATATTGGAAGGCTTAGATTATAACAAATGGGTGGCTAAGATGAAAATCACAAGGATTAAGCCTGAGTGGACAAGTTGACTTTGGTCGAATATATCAAGCTTGAAGACTTATCTTCAAGATGGTCGATGACCGTAATACCCCTCATAATTCGACCAAGACCTTAAGTGGGGTTCGCGTGTCGCCCTCTCATTCGTCCATAAAATTAAGTAACCTGCGTGGGCCAGCAAAATGTAAAATTCCTCGGGTGGGCCCAGCGTGATAAATCAGTAAAAATAAATTTCCATAATGCTAATAGGTTCCATACTCTTCAAATAATACATTTTGAGAATCAATTCTCGACAACTAACATTTTCCTTTCAGAGCGTTGAACATTTCGTCGGAAAGCAATTCTTCGCTTTATCAATTTCCAAGTCTTGTTTCCTTTCGTACATTCTCTTTTACATGTCCTGGACTTACGGGGTGTAACAATTTCTACCAAGAGGGGGGTATTTATACGAGACAACACCTGAGGGGGTGTATGCCTCGGCCAACCCATTGGGGTACTCGACGAGGGGAGGGCTCTCGGCAAAGCCTCACAAAGGGGGCGAGAACACCACGAGAGGGGAGGATTTCTAAGACTTAGAACATTTTAGGATGAATAAGTCTTGAAGGGGAGGGTATTTATAGGTCAAGCAAAGGCGATCGATGGCGAATCGTGCAGTAGTAGGCGAGTGTAGGTCAAGATTTGGACAAGTGTGTGTGGGTCCCACTTTATCAATCAACACCTGAAATATCTACCAACCCAAGCTCCAATTCGGCTCACTCGCCCATAAGTCCACTGATGAGAGGGTGCGAGTGGCGCCTCTTTGATCGACACGTTCAAGTCTCTCGGAAAAATCCAAAAATTAAAAATGACATGGCGAATTTACCTACGCGAGTTGTGTAAGCGTTTAGTCGAAAAGCGACTCTAGCAAGGTGTTGTGCACAAATAAATTTCGCCCTTGCACTTTAAGGCACAAACTTTTCCACGTGCGTCCTTACGTGCGTACTGCGGAAATACGGGCATAACATTCTCCTCGCCAGAAACATGCGTCGAATGTTCCTTCTAATCTCAAAACAAGCGCGCCGATGGTCTTCACTACTATGCTTACGAGAACAATCCTTCCACACGGCCACGAAACACCGCCAAATACTTCCATCAAGTCACGAGGAAACACCTCTAACATCATAGCCCGCGAGGTTAAGATACTCTCTTAGCACCATTTTCTTAACATCTGAAATGATCACTTCCATGTTCTCAACACGTGCGCTTCTCCACTCGTCGTACCGCCGTACCTCGAACTCTTTCTCATAACCTACCACATTTGTTGCTACTTGGTTTCCAAAACTCGACACACCTATCAGGGTGGTACCTTGAAGACCGGCCGTCAGCTTGAACTCTAAGTGTCGTCGTAGATTATCATGCGATTTTTACGAGCTGCCAATAACCTCTTCTAGACCGACCGCGCTATCCACGATCTGCTTTGGAACAAGCTGAACACTATCTGAACGCGCCAACATCGAACCAATCGGCCGTGACTTACACTTCCGCCCTCTGAGGCTTCGTGGCGACATCCGAACAACGAAATGGTAGCCTAACCACTCCTCCACGAGACAACAATCCCGACTACCGCGAAATCCAAACAACGGCGAGGCGCGGTCGAGACTGCTTTGAGTTCTAACCTATGCGGTAAAACTTCCGGAAAAAGCGGTAGTAACACGGGCTCGATGTGTCATAAGGTGAAAGTAGGCACCGTGCGGCCTTACAACCTTTACGATATCATCTCTTCCAGCGACGGTCTGTTGAAAGACACGATGGTGACCCGTCGGCCCGACCTCTGGTCGAGCGCGTCCACGAACTTGCGTTTGGTTAACTAAACTTGGGCGAAACACCCTCGTGACCCTATCACAGGCGGGACCACCACCGGCCCGCGCCATACGGGCCGTGGGTTGACCCGCGTGGCCTCGACGACGCCAAAACACTAGCTCGAAGGAAAACTCTGCTAATCACGTTCACGAAAACCTGGCGGTCTTCTTAGCTCGACTACCTCTTTCATTCCACGCTGCTCGGGGACTTATCCCACATAGCTCGCGCACTATGCACTCTATAAAGTCAAACATAAACATATGTCTTTTACTCGAGATGGCCTTACCTCCAAGGTCTACGTATAAAACTCTAAGGCTCACACTTTCTCTATCCCCAAAATCTTACTCGGTTAAACAACCATGATTCCTAATCACAATTTACACAATGCTATCTGAACATAACACTTAAGGTATACTCGCTTATCACGTATACAAAACTACAGAGGTTAAAGATATGCTGCGTCTCTAACTTCACTCACTTAGTCGTTCTAATCAAACCTGCCGTAGGGCACATAGCTAAGGAAGGTGGCGAACTACCGCCCGATCACGAAGGTGAGTCCTCACAAGGACATCGCTTTCGCCACGTAGCCACAGCCGGCGCGGTAAAACAAGTACCAACAAAAGGCGACATTCCGGGATGGCGTCATCGCGTGTGAGCGGAAGCCACGGAGCTCGACGACTCCGCCTACCCGACGTCACGAACCTGCGGAGGACCTCTGCGCTTTGGTGGATGTGCATAATCAATCTCTTTGGTGAGGTGATTCGCCTCGAAAGTTACTAAAGGACCTTCTTGTTACGGCCTCTTACGCGTCCTTGGTTAACCCGTCGATCTCACGTTTCTCGGCTGCTGCGCATAAGCGTACAGGCCATGCTCAAGCCCAACTGAAGAATTTCTCTTGCACAACCCTCTTTTAGATAGTCATCAAGACTCGCGGTACATCGGTACTCTCTGGTAGCCAAATCCATAGTTAGTAACAGGGTCGCCTCTTTACAATCTATATTCTCTGTTCCCGGTCGGGGAACTGAAGGTTCAAAATGTCATGGCGCGATGAGAACCGCGGCCGTGCTAAACTTCTGCTGGGCTAGTGGCGTCGCGAACTCCCGAATGAAGCACTACCTAGGTAAGGTTGGGCTGTGCCTCGTAACCCTGCATGCTCGACTCGCGGCTCCTGCCTTGCCCTCACAGGGCGGGTTGCCCTGCGGAGGCATAGCGGTAAGGAAAGAAATCGTTAGAGGTCAGCTTACAACACGACTCTAAGGCGCGATCTCGGTGAGAAGAATAGAAACGAATCCTAAATATCCTATAGCCTCACGATTATTGGTGTGGTGCACAACACGCGATAATCAAGACTTCTCTTGGATGCGATGCAGTAGACACTTTCGAGGATTAAGCGCTCACGATGCCACTTTTGTCACGACCGAACCGGGCGTGGTAGTGCCTGCCGGACACCAGTAGCCATACATCGAGTGTCAGCGGAACATAAAACAAGACATGAAAATATTATGAAGTAAGAAAGCGATGTCGAGAAAAACTTGCCTTCGACGTATATATAAATCAATTTAAAACCGAAACGATTACATCTTATTACAACTCTGCCACTTGCGATTACTCTGGGACCTGCAGAATGATCGACAACAATGGTAGGACGGGGCCCCGTACCACGAATGTAAATACCTGCATGACGGGGACTATACGTGATAAGCCTCGGAAAGCGGGCTTTCCCAAATATTTGAGCTGTGACCCTAAGGCGAGGATCGATGGCGGTGTACCTTTACTGCGGCATGAGCGCGGCCCGAAGGAGTCGATCTGGCAGTGCAGAGTATGTGGCGAAAATAAATCTTGTAAATGAAATCATAGTAGTCTATATAAAGCGGGAGACATGTATGATAACGAACTACTGATTCCTGATAAATAGCGGTCATGTAAAGTCGGGGACTCGCGCGCCGAAAGTCATCGCTCAAATATAACTATGGGTCTCGCGCAGACATCAATCGTGCGTGGAATACGCCATCACGGCGATCTATGATATAAAAGCATCGAGGAATACACATGAACACGGGTCCGCTGTGTCCTAATAACCGTCTGGGGGTGAAATGCGAGGCATGGCGGGCTACTAAAACCCACGGTACCAACAAGGTCATAAAGCGTATCATGAGATCTGTCTGGGCCGTCGCATGATCAAAGCGGCCGCTCGCGCGCGATATCTAATGTGCGCGTCTAGCCACGGAACTCTTCGCGACTCGCGTAGGCCAAACTCATAGGCCGCGTGAGGTATAACCCGCGTCGGGTAGCTTACTCCGGCGTCCGCTGGACCTCGCGATCGCGTGGCCATGGGTGCGTGACCATAAAGGCGCGCGCTAACACGGAACTCGTAGCTCGCATAGGCCACCGGGACCGCGTGAGGTATTCTCGAATCATAGGTCACCTGGACACTTTGAGTCTACCCGCGTCGGAGGCGGCAACCTCGGAAACAAGTCAAGGTGGGTGGTACAATACCAACATATCGGTGATAGTGAAACAATTTAAAGCGCGATCGAAACCCTTTACACTAACATCACGAGATACTAACACGCAGCGTCTAGCATGTTTACTTAACAAATCAACAAGAAGGTATTACAAGGCTATCAAAACCAACACGATCAAGTTATACATGCGAGGCACTTTCTATATGATTAACAAGATCGGGTTTTTATCCCCAAAGTACTTAATACGTTAACTCTTTTAAAAGATCGTTACTTTATAAAAGTCACCTGATACGTAGTATATGAAAATAGAGTGATTATCTTTTGAAGTAAATCAAAACACTTCTCTTTGTAAAATCAAGTAACAACATTCTTTTCCAAGCGTTTCAAGTTTGCCTAATTTCAATTACTCAAGTTTCTCATTTTGAAAGGTTTAGTAGTTCATAGTCTTATTCATTTAAGAATATAATTCTCTTTTAAACAATCTGAGAAACATATGTCTTATATGTGAGTAGGTTATTCTTGTTCATAATCAATCTTATTAGCGACCATGATCTAGGAAATGTAATATCATTTTGTCGTCTTAGCTTATGCGGATGGAGGTTTCTACTAGTTTTAATAATACTTTATTATTCGGTACATTTCCTTTTATTAAGCTATGATGGTTTGTCGATACCACGTTCGATTTCGAAATCGGTAAAACATTATTCTCTTTAAAACCAAGTACTTTCATTACTCATGAATGAGGTTTCACACAAAATTCATATTAATTAAATAAGTCAAGTCTCTTATCTTTTAAGATCAAGTCTCTTAACTTCTAAAATGAATAAATCATTCATTTTATATTTCTTAAGCGTTATACCTAACTTCCCATAAAGCTAGTATAACTCTTAGCTTTTAAAACCAAGAATTACTCTTCTTTCAGCGGTTCTTAAGTCTCTTGAATTACTTGAAGATTCTTGTGTCGGGCTTAAGTCAAAAAGACATTGCCGTACAACTACGTTGATTAGCAGCGTCGTCTCAGTACTATATATATATTCTTTTAAAATATCATGCTCAAGAGGATAGGAAGAATCACATACATCGCGGCGATTATCGACTATAAGCAAATCGCTCATGGCTATAACTTTAGCCTTGTCGACTTCTCAAGTAGCCGCATCTTACTCGCGAGAACATTGACCTATAAAGGTTACACAAGTCTATCAAAGTCTAGACTACTCGGTAGAATAAACCTGAATCTGAGATCTACGGAAAATCGGGCGTGACTTTTATCAGTCAAACTACCTGAAGTCTGCATGTCTGATCCTGCATGATTCTGATTCGATCCTCTTCTTTAAATTGGGCTTAAGTCGAAAGACATTGCCAAAACTTATATTGATTACATATATAGTATACTTCAACTATATATTCCTACAACATGTATTTTCTAATTCTGATAGGGACAAGATAATTACCTCGATAAGCCCATAATTATCCAAGTATAGATGTCGATCCTTAGCGATGCTTAGCTCTACTCGGGTGCTCGACCGCTCCAAACAACCGCAGAAGTTCTGCAACATCTTAATACTCGACAAACTATGGAGATTTTCCCTAGGGTTTCGGTTTGAGACAAAAAGACATCTGTAGTATTTAAGGGCTCTACGTATAGAGGTATCTTTGGAATACTACAAGGTATCACGACTAAGGTAATTTGGGCATAATGTAAATACTTTGGAGAGTATTTCTACAGAGGGGGTATTTATACGAGACAACACCTGAGGGGGTGTATACCCCTCGACTGACCCAGCTGGGGGTACTCTCGACCAAGGGGAAGGGCTCTCGGCCAAAGCCTCGCAAAGGGGAGGGGGCGAGAACACCTGAGAGAGGGGAGGATTTCTAAGACTTAGAACATTTTAGGATGAATAAGTCTTCAGGGAGGGTATTTATAGGTCAAGCAAAGGCCAATCAATGGCGAAGATCATACAGTAGTAGGCAAGTGTAAGGTCAAGATTTGGACAAGTGTGTGTGGGTCCACTTTATCAATCAACACACAAAATATCCTACCAACCCCCAAGCTCCAATTCGGCTCACTCTGCCCGTAAGTCCGCTGATGAGAGGGTGCAGTGGCGCCCTCTTGTTGGTCGACACGTTCGTCTCTCGGAAAAATCATAAAATTAAAAATGACATAGCGGAATTTACCCTACGCGAGTTGTGTAAAGCGTTCGTCAGCGACTCTAGCGGTGTTGTGCACAAATAAATTTGGCCACTTGCACAAGGCACAAACTTTTCCACGTGCGTCCTTACGTGCATACTGCGAAATACGGGGCCTGAGATATAACAATAATGGCGGGACGGGGCCGCCGTACCTGAATGTAGTACCTATAACGCGGGGACTATACGTGATAAGCCTCGGGAGAAGCGGGCTTCCCAATGAGCTGTGACCACTAGGCGAGGATCAGCAACGGTGTACCTCTACCCGGTGGCATGAGCGACCCTCCGAAGGAGGTCGATCAACAGTACCAAGTATGTGGCGAAAATCGTAAATGAAATCATAGTAGTCTATATAAAGCGGGAGACATATATGATAACCAAACTACGATTCCTGATAGCGATCGTGTCAAGTCGGACTCGCGCCTCAAAGTCATCACTCGAATATAACTATGGGTCTCACGCCCGCGCATCAATCATGCGTGGAATACCTTCCGCCAGCTGCGGCGATCTATGATATAAAAGCACCAGGAATACATGAACACGAGGTCCGCCTATGTCATAATAAAAGTGTGCGGGGTAAATGCGAAGGCATGGCGAACTACTAAAACCAGCGGTACTAACAAGGTCGTAAAGCGTATCATGAGATCTGTCTAGACCGCCCGTGATCGAAGCGGCCACTCGCGCGCGATATCTAATGTCGCGCGTCTGATCACAGAACTTCCGCGACTCGCGTAGGCCACTCGATGGCGCGTGAGGTATTCCGCGTCGAGGGTAGCTACTTACCCGTGCGTCTGGACTCGCGGTCGCGTAGCCCATGAACCGCGTGATCATATAGACGCCGCTAACACGGAACTCGTAGCTCGCATAGGCCCGGGACCGCGTGAGGTATCCTCGAATCATAGTCACCTGGTGCACGAGTATTACCGCGTCGGAGCGACAACCCCGGTATCATGTCGAGGTGAGTGATATAATACTAACATAACGACTTATCGTTAAACAACGTAAGCCTGACAAGAAACCGGCTTTATACAAGCGTCACGAATACTAACACGCGTAGCATCTAACGTGTTTACTTATCAAATCAACAAGAAAGTTTTACAAGGCTATCACGAACCAACACAATCAAGTCATTCACACGAGTACTTCTGCTTTATGTTAACAATTTGGGTTTTATCTGACGTACTTCATCGTTAACTCTTTAAAAGATCAGTTTCTTTCACAAAGTCACCTGATACAGTAGTATAAAAATAGAGTGACTATCTTTTTAAGTAAACCAAAACACTTCCTTTGTAAAATCAAGTAACAAAATTATTTTCAAGCGTTCAAGTTTGCCTAATTTCAAATGCTCAAGTTTCTCATTTTGAAAGGTTTCGTAGTTCATAGTTTTAATCACTTAATGATATAATTCTCCTTTAAAACAATTTGAGAAACACATGTCTTATATGTAGTAGGTTATTCTTGTTTATAACAATCTTATTCAATGACCGTGATCTAGGAAATGTAATATCATTTTGTCTCATCTTAAGCACATGCGGATGGAGGTTTCTCTTGGTTTTAATAATACTTAATTAGTCATACATTCCACTTTATTAGCTGCGGTGGTTTGTTCGATACTTATTACGATTTCGAAATCGGCAAAACATTATTCCTTTTAAAACCAAGTACTCATTACTCACGAATGAGGTTTCACACTTTTAACAAAATTCATATTAATTTAATTAAGTCAAGTCTCTTATCTTTTAAGATCAAGTCTCTTAACTTCTAAAATCAATAAATCATTCTTTTTATCTCTCTTAGCGTTATACCTAACTTCCCGTAAAGCTAGTATAACTCTTAGCTTTAAAACCAAGTATTACTCTTCTTTCAAAGGTTTCTTAACTCTTTTGAAATCACTTGGTTATTAATTAGACTGAGTCAAAGACATGATAAAACCACGTTTAGTTAACATAGCGTCGTCTAGTACTATATATATTCCTTTAAAATATCATGCTCAAGAGGATAGGAAGAATCACATAACTCGCGATTATCGACTATTAAAAAGCGCTCCACGGCTATAACGGCTAGCGCTTGTCGCCTTTCAGTAGAACATGCTCTTGCGAACTTTCAACCTATAAGGTTATACAAGTCTATCGATGTCTAAACTACTCGTAGAATATTCTAAGCGATGGGTTCTCTATTTCTGAGAAAATCGGGCAGCACTCCCTACAGTCAAACTACAAGTCTCTAAATCTGATCCTATGTAAATCTGTTTAAACTTCTTCTTAATATTCTTACGATGTGATTTGGTTCAAGTCTTTTACGTAATATCCTTATTACGGTTCAATTCTCTTCTATGAATCTTATATTCATTTCTATACTACTCTGATATGTAATTTCCAATTACAATATAAGGACAAGTATTTACCTCGATAAGCCCAAAATTATCCAAGTTTTAATGTCGATCTGAGCAACGTTTAGCTCTACTCGGGTGCTCGACCGCTCCAAACAACCCTTAGAAGTTCTCGCATGACTTCTTAATACTTCATATGACCAATGTGAAGATTTCCTTGGGTTTCGTTTTGTAGTGAAGGAAGTATAGTAGTATTTACGGGCTTTTAGTATAGGTGTAACCTTGGAATACTACAAGGTATTTGGGCGAGTATTTTGGAATAGTAACAATACTTGGAGAATACTTTTCTACCAAGGGGGTGTATTTCTGAGAACAACTCGAGTGGGGGTACTCTCGGCCAAAGGCCTTCTCGAGGGGAGGAGGCTTTGGGTGAAAGCCTTACAAAGGGGAGAGGATTTCAAGACTTAGAAACTATTTTGTGGATGAAGAAGTCTTGACAAAGGGGTATTTATAGGCCAACGATGGCCAAGATAAAGACAAGTGGTGGGCAAGTGTAGGGTCGAGATTTGGACAAGTGTTTGTGGGTCCCACTTGTTCATCAACTACAAAATATCTACAAAATATCCTACCTAACCCTTGACTAAAACTTCAACAAAAAGCGTGCCAAGCTAGCCCTTTGAGTCCACTTTTGAGGTGACACGTATGTCACCACTCCGTTGATCGAAAATATTTCATCTCTCGGAAAAATCCATAAAAATATAAATGACATAGCGTAATTTATCCTTGAAGTTTGGAAAATGTTTCATCGGAAAGCTTGATTCTTTTAGGGGTTGTGAACAAAATTTCGACCACTTGCCTACTTAAGGCTTAAACTTTTATCGTCGCCCTCGCGTACGTACTGCGGAAAATACGGGGTATAACATTCTCCTCGCCGAAACATTCGTCGAATGTTCCTTCTAAATCTCAAAACAAGCGTGCGCGATAGTCTTCGCTATACTTACGAAAACAATCATGCCACACTGGTCACTGATACAACACAGCGCAAATACTTACGTCCAGTCCGAGAATCCCTCCATCATTACAAAAGCTCGCTCGAGGTCTAAAATATACTCACCCATGCGCCGCTTTACAAAAGAAATGATCATATCTATGCGTAACACGTGCTCGTTTCTTGACTTAAATCGTACCATTCGTGCATTTGAACTCTTTCTCATAACCACATTTTACATTCTGTACATGTTTCCAAAATCTTTGGGTTCTTATCTCGACTTGGTCATCATTAGCGGGAACACTCTGGATGGATCTCAGATATTTTAGATCATAGCGACACGAAAGGCGGACATCTTGCCTCTACGTCGGACGGCAATGCTAACTATAGGCAACAGCTATTCTTCAAAGGATCTGAAAATGCCAAAAGTACCTCGGGATAAGTTTCCTCTGTTTTCCAAAACTCGTCACACCGCTTTTAGGTGGTACCTTGAAGACCCGCGTCGGCTGAACTCCAATCGTCGTCGCGATTATCCGCGACTTACGTTGACTCGATCTGCCGATAACCTCTCTGGATGACCGCTATCCAGCATCCTGTGAAACAAGAATGAACGGTATCTAACGCGCCAACGTCGAACCAATCGGCTGACTTACGCCGCCAGCCTACAAAGGCGTCGTAAGGCGATATCAGAATCGATAGGGTACTGGTATAACCACGCTCGACGAGGCGAATAATCCTTACGACTACCCATGATCAAACAGCGGCACGAGTGAATCGTCTGAGACTACTTTGAGTTCTAACCTGCTGGTAATACTTCCTGAAAACGAAATAGTCGTAACACAGGCTCTCTTGCTGTCATAAGGTGAAAGTAGGCACCTCGTGCAACCTTACAACCTTCACGATATAACATCACGCGTAACCTGCTGCGAGTAGCGGTCTGGTGAAAGATCGATGGGTTGACCTCGTCGGCCGACTCTTGGTCGAGCGCGTCCACGTACTCGTGCGATGGTTAACTAAACTTGGGCTGACACCCTCGTGATCGACACATGGCGGGACTACCAGCCGACCCGCCAAGCAGTCGGCGGGTTGACCAGCGATCGGTCCTGGAGCACGCCAGCGTAAAAACTCTTGTTCCCGATCTGAACAATCTCACTATCAGTCGAAAACCTAGTGGTCTTCTTAGCTCGACTACCCTTCTCATCCCACTACTCGGGGACTTATCACGCGAAATATATCTCACGTGCACTATGCACTCAGATAAAGTTAACATGCTGATAAGTCTTTTACTCGAGATGGCCTTACCTCTGGTCTTGCGTATAAAACTCTAAGGCTCACTTTCCCTATCCCCGATCTTACAGGTTAACTAACGAGATTTCTAATCACAATTTACCTGATGTTATCTGAACATAACACTTAAGATACAACATCTTATCAGCGTACTAATCTCACAGAGGGTTAAGGATATACTGTATCTCTTAACGCTCCGCTTTGTTGTTCTAGTCAATCACCTTTGTTGGCGTAGCTAGGAAGGTGATGAACTAGCCTTGATCTGAAGGTGAGTCTACATCGCGCCACGCTTTGGTCGGACAAATTCTCGCAAAATGGCCTGCTGTGCCAAGCGTAACAATGTCGAAGAAGCACGACCTCCACGTAATGACATCTACCACAGCCACCAGAGGTGGGGTGGCCTCCTGCAACTTACCCTTCCTCTCGAACCATGAATCATGGCGATCACGGTAGACTAAGTCCTCTACTAGGACATCTTTCGACCACGTGGCCACGGCCGCGAGTAAAACAAGTACCGAAAAAAGCGACATTCCGGGATGGCGTTTGCCTGCTGTGAACAACGAGAAAAGCGAATCATTTGGGGAACTACGTGTATCGTGCACGGAAGCCACAGGTTGACCAGACTCCTGCATACCCGAGCGTCGTGAAGTGCAGTGGAGGACCACTCTGCTCTGGCGGAGGCGCATAACGATCTGCTGCGAGAAGGTCGCCTCGAAAGTTACAAGGACCTGCCGGTCAGCCTCTTCTGGCGATCTTGGTTGATCAGTCGGTCTCTACGTTTCTCGGCTTGCATGCGTAAGCATCTGTGAGCCATGCTCATCTTTGGTGAAGAGCTACTCTTTCACAGCCACTTTCATAGATATTCATCAAGGCGCGATAAATCGATACATAAAATACTCTGCAGTTGCTAAATCCATAGCTAATGTAGTCGTCTCTTTGCAATCCATACTTCACTCTTGGTCGTGGGCGAAGGTTCAAATATCATGGCGCGATGAGCTATGCCATTGTGCTAGACTCTCTTTGGGATGGCGGCATCGCGAACTCCCGAAGCACGACTTCGGTGATGGTTGGGCACATGCCTCGTAACCCTCGTGCTCTACTCGCGGCTCCTCGGGTGCCACGCTTTCTAGGCGGGTTGCCTTGCAGCGGTGGCATAACGGTGAGGAAAGAAATACGTTAGAGGGTCGACATAACCTGACTCTGCGATCTCGAGTGAGAAGAGTGAAACCCGATCCTAAATATCCTATAGCCTCACGATTATTGGTGTGGTGCACAACACGCGATAATCAGACTTCTTGGATACGATGCGTAGACACTTTCAGAGATTACACGCTGCGATACCACTTTTGTCGACCGAACCGGGCGTGGTGGTGCTTACCGGGCACCCAGTAGACATCATCAGTGTCGGAATATAAAACAAGACATGAAATAACATGAAGTGTAAAGCAGTTTTACGAAAGGTTGCCTTCGGCATATATATATAAAAACTTAAATCAAACGATTCATCCACTTTTACAAACTACGCCCATTTGCTCTGGACCTGCAGAATGATATAACAATGGCGGGACGGCGCCCGCCATACCACGAATGTAAGTACCTACAACGCGAGGACTATACGGCGATAAGCCTCGGAGAAGCGGAGCTTCCCAGGCTTGTGACCTAGGCGAGGATCAACCTGGGTGTACCTCTACTGCGGCGTGAGCGCCCGAAGGAGTCGATACAACGGTACCAGTATGTGGCGAAAATGCGTAAATGAAATCATAGTAGTCTATATAAAGTAGGAGACATATATGATAACCTACTGATTCCTGATAAGCGATCATGTCAGTCGGGGACTCGCGCCTCAAAGTCGTCACTCAAATATAACTATGGGTCTCACGCCGCGGCATCAATCATGCGTGGAATACCCGCCCGCTATGGCGATCTATGATATAAAAGTACCAAGGAATACATGAACACGGGCCCCACGTGTCATAATAAAACCGTCTGGGTAAGTGAAATCACGAAGGCATGGCCGAGCTACTAAAACCCGGTACTAACAAGGTGCATAAAGCGTATCATGAGATCTGTCTGACGCCACGTGATCGTGGCCACTCGCGCGATATCTAATGTGCGCGTCTAGTCTGAAAACTTCCGCGACTCGCGTAGGCCACTCGATGGCGCGTAGGTATTCCCGCGTCGGTAGCTCCCGTGACGTCACGGACTCGCGGTCCGCGTAGCGCGTAGACCGCGTGATCATATAGGCCGCGCTAACACGGAACTCGTAGCTCGCGTAGGCCGGGACGCGTGAGGTATCCTCGAATCATAGTCACCTGTTGCACGAGTATTACCAGCGTCGGAGGACTTAACCGGTATCATGTCGAGGTGAGTGATATAATACTAACATAACGACTTATCGTTAAACAACATAAGCCAACAAAGAAACCCTTTACCTGAAACATCACGAATCTAACACCGTAGCATCCGTGTTTACTTATCAAATCAACAAGAAAGTATTACAAGGCTATCACGAACCAACCTGATCAAGTCATTCCACAGGTACTTCTTACTTTATGTTAACAAGTTGGGTTTTATCTGAACGTACTTCACATTAACTCTTTAAAAGATCCGTTTCTTTCTGAACAAAAGTCACATGATACCGTAGTATAAAAATAGAGTGACTATCTTTTTAAGTAAACCAAAACACTTCCCTTTGTAAAATCAAGTAACAACATTATTTTCAAGCGTTCAAGTTGCCTAATTTCAAATGCTCAGTTTCTCATTTTGAAAGGTTTAGTAGTTCATAGTTTTAATCATAATGATATAATTCTCCTTTAAAACAATTTGAGAAACAATGCCTTATATGTGAGTAGGTTATTCTTGTTTATAACAATCTTATTACGCTGACCGTGATCTAGGAAATGTAATATCATTTTGTCTAAATCTTAGCTTATGCGGATGGAGGTTTCTCTTGGTTTTAATAATACTTAATTAGTCGATACATTTCCCTTTATTAGCATTTGCGATGGTTTGTTCGATACTTATACGATTTAGAAATCGACAAAACATTATTCCTTTTAAAAACCAAGTACTCATTACTGTGAATGAGGTTTCACTTTTAACAAAATTCATATTAATTTAATTAAGTCAAGTCTCTTATCTTTTAAGATCAAGTCTCTTAACTTCTAAAATCAATAAATCATTCTTTTTATCTCTCTTAAGTGGTTATACCTAACTTCCCGTAAAGCTAGTATAACTCTTAGCTTTAAAACCAAGTATTACTCTTCTTTCAAAAAGGTTTCTTAACTCTTTTGAAATACTTGGTCTTATTAATTAGACTCGAGTCAAAAGACATCGCATGATAAAACCACGTTCGGTTAACACTGCGTCGTCTAGTACTATATATATTCCTTTAAAATATCATGCTCGAGAGGATAGGAAGAATCACATACCTCGCGGCGATTATCGACTATTAGCAAAAGCGCTCGCGACTATAACTAGCCTTGTCACCTTTCAAGTAGAACGTGCTACTTGCAGAACTTTCAACCTATAAAGGTTATACAAGTCTATCAATGTCTAAACTACTACGTAGAATATTCTAAGCGGTAGGTTCTCTATTTCTGAAAATCGGCGCACTCCACTGCAGTCAAACTACAAGTCTCTTGTATCTGATCTATGTAAATCTGATTTAAACTTCTTTAATATTCTACGATGTGATTTGATTCGAGTCTTTTACGTAATATCCTTCTATTACGGTTCAATTCTCTTATGAATCTTATATTCATTTCTATACTACTACGTATGTAATTTCCAATTACAATAAGGACAAGTATTTACCTCGATAAGCCCAAAATTATCCAAGTTTTAATGTCGATCTGAGCAGCGTTTAGCTCTACTCGGGTGCTCGACCTCCAAACAACCCAGAAGTTCTACGACTTCTTAATACTTGACCAAGCTGAAGATTTCCTTAGGGTTTCGTTTTGTAGTGAAGGAAGTATAGTAGTATTTGGGCTTTTAGTATAGGTGTAACCTTGGAATACTACAAGGTATTTGGGCCAAGGTATTTTGGAATAGTAACAATACTTGGAGAATACTTTTCTACCAAGAGGGGGTGTATTTTACGAGAACAACTCAAGGTGGGGGTACTCTCGGCCAAGGCCTACCGAGGGGAGGAGGCTTTGGGCGAAAGCCTTAAAGGGGAGAGGATTTCAAGACTTAGAAACTATTTTGTGGATGAAGAAGTCTTGACAAAGGGGGTATTTATAGGCCAAAATGGCAAAGATCAAGACAAGTGGTGGGCAAGTGTATGGTCAAGATTTGGACAAGTGTTTGTGGGTCCCAATTGTTCATCACCTACACAAAATATCTACAAAATATCCTACATAACCCTTGTCTAAAACTTAAACACAAAGCGTGCCAAGTTAGCCTTTGTAGTCCACTTTTGAGGGTGACATCACCCTCCGTTGTCAAAATATTTCATCTCTCGGAAAAATCATTAAAAAATATAAATGACATAGCGTAATTTATCCTTATGCAAAGTTTGGAAAGCGTTCGTCGGAGCGATTCTTTTAGGGGTTGTGAACAAAATTTCGACCCTTGCCTACTTAAGGCTTAAGCTTTTATCGTGCATACTCGTGCATACTGCGGAAAATACGGTATAACATTCTCCTCATAGAAACATTCGTCGAATGTTCCTACAGAATCTCAAGCCAAACATCTTGCGAGTATAGTCTTCAACGCTATACTTATGAAAACAATCATGCCACGCTGGTCAATACAACAGCGCACAAATGCTTACGTCGAGTCGAGAATCACCTCCGTCACATTTACAAAGCTCCCGCTCGAGGTCTAAAATATACTCCGCGCACCTTATTACAAAGAAATGATCACGTCATGCTCGTAACACATGCTCGTTTCTTCCACTTACTCGTCGTGCCGCTCTCAATACATTTGAACTCTTTCTCGTAACTTACCACATTTATTCTTTATTTCCAAAATCTCTGGGTTACTATCTCCAACTTGGTCATCATTAACTGGGAACACTCTGGATGGATCTCCGATATTTTTCCGATCATAGCAACACGAAAGACCGGACATACTGCCTCCTACGTCGGACGGCAATGCTAACCTATAGGCAACTTGGCCTATTCTTCCAAAGGATCTGAAAATGCCCAAAAGTACCTCGGGCTAAGTTTCCTCTGTTTTCCAAAACTCGTCACACCGGCCGAGGTGGTACCTGAAGACCCACCGTCGACACGAACTCCAATCGTCGTCGCGATTATCCGCGACACGTATTGACTCTGAAGTAGATAACCTCTCACGGATAGGCTTCACCTATCCGTCCTGAAACAAGAATGAACCGGCTATCTAAACGCTTGCCAACATCGAACCAATCGGCAAACGACTTATACTTAGCCCTACAAAGGCGTCGTAAGGCGACATCAGAATGCGATAGGGTAGCTAGTATAATACACTCGACAGGCGAATAATCCTTACGACTACCGCTGATCAAACCGCGGCACGAGGCGAATGCGATCGAGACTACTTTGAGTTCACAACCTGCTGGTAATACTTCGAGAAAGCGAAATAGTCGTAGTAAGGCTCATTGCTGTCATAAGGTGAAAGTAGGCACCTCGTGCAACCTTACAACCTTGCGATATAACATCACGCATAACCCTCTGCCGAGTAAGCGGTCTGTGAAGATCGATGGGTTGACCTCGTGACGGCCGACTTGGTCGAGCGCGTCCACGTCTTTCGCGATGGTTAACTAAACTTGGGCACGACACCCTCGTGATCGACACATGGCGGGACTACCACAATGACCCCACCGCAAGCGGTCGCGGGTTGACGCATGATCGGTCCTCCGACACGTAGCGCCCGTAAAACTCTTGTTCCCGATCTGAACAATCTCACTGTCGAGTCCACGAAAACCTAGTGGTCTTCTTAGCTCAACTACCCTTCTCTCATCGCTACTCGAGGACTTATCACACAAATATATCTCGCGTGCACTATGCACTCAGATAAAGGTTAACATAACAATAAGTCTTTTACTCGAGATGGCCTTACCTCTAAGGTCTTCCACGTATAAAACTCTAAGGCTCACACTTTCCCTATCCCCCAATCTTACCCGGTTAACTAACCAAGATTTCTAATCACAATTTACATAATGTTATCTGAACATAACACTTAAGATACACTTATCTTGGTTTATGTAAAAAGAAGGCATGGTATTGTTTGTGAAAACGATGTTGATATCGGAAGGCGATGTTGTGGCAGGTAATCGATTGATGATTGGGTTTTCGTTCGAATGTTTCTAAGGGAGAATGTTATACCGTATTTTCCGGAGTATGAAAGTTGCGTTTTTAGCGTTTCGATATTTGTGTATAGTTAATCTTGCCTTGCACTTGTCTAAATCTTAAGATGAAGAGTTCTCAAGTCTTGAAAATCCGTTATAATGCGTAGAAGTTGTGATTTCTAGGATATTATTGGGCTGGGTAATAATCCTAACCTCTTTTGTATTAGAGAATGCATCTTGTAGAAGTATAAGAATAAGTAGAAGGGTTTAAAGAAGAATAAAATTATGAACCCTTTAGAATGACCTTGAGTAGTCTTTGATACATATTGACTTAGCGGTGGTTTTATTTGAGAAGGTATGTGAATCTCATGATATTTTACAATATATATAGGTTAACTAAAATATAACTACGGCAATGTCTTTGACGAATAATACTGAATAATAAAGATAAGCATTTTTAAAGAATCTTTTTGAAGAAGACTAATTGGTTTCGCTTAAGAGTTATACTAACCTTATGGGAGGTTAAGTATAACCACTTAAGATTGATAAATATGTGTTTATAGGACTTATATTGAATTGTGAAAAGAATAATAAGATGGTTTGATAAGTAGACATGATATGATGCTATGTGTGTTAGTGTGCATGCGTTTGTGAAAAAGAGTATTCTTGTTGTGATTATGTTGTTTAAAGATAGGTGATATGTTAGTATACTATCACTCGCCTCTTGAGATGATCTGGGGTTCGATGCAGGACCGTGATGAGTTCGAGTTAGTATGCGGGGTTATACCAGTCGGGGCGATTATGCGGACTCGGGAGTCGAGTTAGAATGATGATATGGGCGATCATTATTGTTGCTCTTGTTTGTGATGTGGTTTTAAAAAATGATATGTTTTCATTTAAGTACTTAGGATCTACGTTGGTGTAGTATGATCTCCTGTTGTAGATAGTTTTATTATGGCGGGGCCATATATTTCGTCATGTTGTCGGATGGCTAAACCATGATTATATATATATATCTTAGAAAGCGATGTTTTCTCATAAAGCGTGTCTTATTTTATAAAGCTGTTTCATGTCTTGCTTTATATTTCGTGATTACTACGATGTATGACTACTTGGGTGCCGGCATGGTATTGTCTTGGTTTATGTAAAAGGAAAGGCATGGTATTGTCTTGGTGTGTAAAGGCATGGTATTGTCTTGGTTTGATTGCATATGGGTTGCTCGTATAGACATTCGTGCAAGTGTCGTATTTCCACGTCTCGCGTCCTCGTAAAGGGCGACAACTTGGTTCAAAGATACCATGGGGTAGCTCGTGAGGTGAGTGGTACCTTATTTCGCGTAGTCGGTATTTGACTCGGCGGGCTAAATTCGGGATATATATATAAGTCATGGATTAGCTATCCGTGATCACGATATCGTGTCGATGACTCATTGCGAGTCGCGTGACTAAGCGGGTGAAATAGTCACTTGCGGGTGAAATAGTCTATGATAGGTTGCATTATAACCACGGAGGGTGGTTGACCGGACAACTTACGCACCGTGTTTTGAAACGGTAGTGATTTCATTAATGAAAGGGTGCAGTGTGTGTATGACTTAAAGTGGAACAATTGGTCTCATTGTTAAAAGTATAACTTAAAAAGGTAAAAAAGATTGCATTACTCTCATGATTGCAAGGTTCAGTGTGCTTATTGATGTTATATTATATCATGGACTGCCGGCAGTGAGGAAGGATCCCATGGGCATGATTGATGTTATGGGCGCGAGACCCATGGTTATATTTGAGTAATGATTTTGAGGGCATGCGTCCCTGATTTGACATAATTGTTTATGTATTGTATACTGTAGTTTGACTATCATACATGTCTCCTGTTTTATATATGAACTGTGTGATCTCCTTTCTGATGCTTCTTTTCACATACTTGGTACATTCTTCGTCTTGACCTCCTTTGAAGCTGCGTTCATCTGCTTGAGTTTAGGTCTGTGATTTGGTGATCTGCAGTGTAGGACCTGCTCGGAATTTTGGATAGCTCTATCACATTCGAGAGTTTATCATTTTGGTATAGATCCTTGATCTTGGTTTTATGCGGTTATAGATGCAGCGGGGCCTTGTGTTACACCAGTAAGTCGGGACATGTATAAGAGAAAATGCGTAAGGAATCAAGACTTGGAAATTAGTGCGAAAGGAAGAATTGTTTTTAGGCGGAAAATCTTAGCGTCGGAAAGGAAAAATGTTCGTTGATGAGAATTGGATTCTCAAAATGTATTATTTGAGGATTATAGAACTTTTAACGTTATGGAAATTTTTTTCTGGATTTGGTCACGTGGGGCCCAGAGAATTTTCGTTTTGTGGGGCCACGAGGGTTATAATTTTATGGACGAATGAGAGAGGAGACACGTGGCACCCCGCATATGGTCTTGGTCGAAAATTGTAGGGGTAAAATGGTCATTGACCATCAGGAAGATAAGTCTTCGAGCAGATTGTTGACGAGTCGAAACTTGTCATGGCTTTACATTAATTGTCCTTCATCCTAGCCCACAAGTGTATTAATCTAAGCCATCCAATGTGTTATATATTCACTACACTAGTGCAAGACTAGTCTTGAACACTTAGAAAAATTAGAAACCTTGTTCTTGTGCTTGAGTTGCTCTCGGGTTTGGAGGGGTTCCCACACAAAAAAATTGTAGTTTTGATCCATTGTTCACAAGACTTAAACCCAATGTTCCTAAGAGTGTTGTAAGGATATCTCAATAGAAAGATTTCGGAAAAGTGGCGTTTTCGTATTAGTCGCAAGGCGGAAACCTAAGGAGTTCTTCAACTTTGAAGTTGGAACTTGAAGATGGGTTCTTCATAGGCTTCTAAGGAGTGCTTGAAGCGGATTGTAACATAAGGAAAGGAGCTAAGAATTGCTAATGCGCGACTTTGAATCTTGGAATTTTTAAGGGCTTGTAAAGGTATAATCTTGTCGTTTTAGTAATTAAGATTACTTGTTGTTGTAGCTATGGATATTAGCAAGCATGAGTTATATATTATGAGGTTTGATAAGTGTTTTGGCTATTGGAACCCTAATTCGAAAACTAGCATGTTAGCCTTAAGATTACATTTCAAGTTGATTATTGGTTTAAGTCGTCGCATGTTGTATAAAAAGGAAATTGTAGTTGTTGAAGTTGTTTATGACTATATAACATGTTAGACCTTAGAACTTGGAATTGGAAAAGGATTGGAAAAGACTTTGAATTGTTGGTTGTTGTTGGCCGAGAATGGCTCGAATATGGAACTCTTACATTATTAATTGTGGGGCGGAATTTTACGTATTGTAAGGCGTGTAATCCGCTTTGTTTGGTTGTTGTTTTGAGCCTTAAATGTGGCGTGTTGGTTATTGTATTCGGCCTTGAAAAGGTGGCAAAGTGAGTAGAAACAAAGGAAGTCTTTTGATTTTCCGTAGAATTAGAGGCGTATACTTGGTATTATTCTCGTTAGAGACTAGAAGTTGATAGTCTTGTTGTGACCATTATAGGTTGACACTTCTACGTCGGCGTATTCGGCAGCTTGTGGATTTAGCGAAAGGTATGTGAACTATCTCCTCTTCTAGCATGATTCCTTAAGATAAAGAAAGTATTTCCTACTCCTTAAATGATCCTTTCCTTGGTTGTATTTGGATTGCCTAAAGTAGAATTTGTTCTATGTACTTCCTTGATTGTACTTTGATGTTTAAATTGTAAGTTGTATAATCCATTGCCTTAGTGAAGTTTGGATTCTTAAAGAGTGGAAGTATTTTACTTAAAGTACATAGAGTCTTGAAAAGGAAGTGGTTTCCAAACCTTTTGGCTAGTGCCTTAGTTCCAAAACCTAAAGGTCATTATAATGACTTTAGGGGAGTCAAAGGAGTGATTTACTTAATTGTTTTAAAAGAGGAGAAATGACATGATTTGAGAGAAGTAACTTGTTTTAAAGGTGTGAGTTACTTAAGGTTTAAAAGTAGGAGAAACTTGTTTTCTATATATTAAGAGACTCGAAGTATTTTTGAAAGTTAAGAAACTTGATTTGAAAGTTTGTGATACTTGGTTTTAAGTATAATTCTCTTGGTTATAAAAAGAATGAAAATTGTCTAAAAACCATAAAGGGTTATAACGGTTTTATGGGAAGTTGGTTATAACGGCTTTATGGAAGGTTTAGAAAGTTGTCTATTTTGATTAATGGGCATAAGTTGCCTTGATTGTGAAAATTTGAAGTTACTTGATTTCAAGCTTTGAAATGAGTTTCTAAGAGTGTAGTAACTTACTTTGAAAAATAGACACACCTTGATACTATGGGTGTTAGTATCTTGGGGTATTACATAAAAATGAGTCTTTTGAAAAGAATGTACGTACGTAGTACTTTGGCTTGATTAATTGAGAATTAGTCTAAGTGTGCCTTGATAAGTACTTTGGCTTGATTAATTGAGAATTATTCTAAGTGTGCCTTGATAAGTACTTTGGCTTGATTAATTGAGAATTAGTCTAAGTGTTCCTTGATAAGTACTTTGGCTTGATTAATTGAGAATTATTCCATGTGTGCCTTGAAAAGTACTTTGGCTTGTGTAATTGAGAATTGCCTATGTGTGCTGGTAATAGTCGGTTGTGTGCTAGTGGTATATCATTCGTTTGAGTCGTTCCGGGTTTGTAGCATTCGTATTAGTGGATTTGCTACCCACGATCACGAGGAATACCTCATGCGAGTCATGAGGACTTATGCGGGTGAAATAGTCCCGTGCGGCGGGTCCGACCTATCACGAGGAATACCTCGTGCGAGTCGTAAGGGCTTATGCGGGTGAAATAGTCCCGTCGAGGAATACCTCATGCGGGTCCACGCGACCTATGCGGGTGAAATAGTCCCGGGAGTATGATTGCTTAATGATCTGCGGGCGGGTGGTCTGCTTGATCGTGAGCTTCTAGTTTATATTGTAAGTATACTACTATTTACTCTCATTGTTAGTAAGGCACGATGTCTTGTAATTTGATTATCATGAATTTAGGCGGTGAGGAAGGATTCCACGGGCATGATTGATATTATGGGCGTGAGACCCGTGGTTATATTTTAGTAATGACTTTGAGGTGTCACGACCGAACCGAGCCGTGTTGGTGCCTTACCGGGCACCTAGTGATACAACATCGAGAGAAAATCAGCGGAAATAAAAACATGAACATGAATTAAGAGAAAAGATAAATAAGCAGGCCAACCAAAGCGGTTGCCTTGCATCGTATATATACATAAATACGACGATTATCCTTTTTACCAACCACACTTGCCTGATAGTGCTCTGGACCTCTAAGATTTTTACAACGGCTATGGCGGGACGGGGCCCGCCATACCACAGATGTATAAGAATCTCTGACTCGGGTAACATACCAAAGATAAGCCTCGAAGGAAACGGAGCTTCAATCTGTTGAAAGGTGATCTAAGCGGGGATCGGCGGCCGATGTACCTTTACTGCGGCATGAGCGCGCCCGAAGGAGTCGATCTGGCGGTACAGTATGTGAAAGCGTAAAATTGTACATGAAATCATAATAGTCTATATAAGCGGGAGACATGTATGATAACGATCTGATTCCTGACATAGAAGCGATCGTGTCAAGTCGAGGACTCGCGCCTCGAAGTCATCCCTCGTACGTGGAACTTCTTCCTCGCCATTCTTGGCGGTCTAGGTACAAATCATGTGATACGTATAACGGTCTCGGCCCGTCTTATGGACCCGATATAAAGCGTGTGGAATACATTCCCGGATGAGCCGGTAGTCGATGAAATACATTCGGATGAGCCGGTAGTCAGTGATATACATTCTCGGATGAGCCGTAGTCGAGTGAAATACATTCGGATGAGCCGGTAATCAGCGAAATACATTCTGTAACGTCCGAAATTCGGGCGTGGTGGTGCCTTACCGGGCACCACTAGTGATCTGACATCGAGAGAAAAACGGCGGAAATAAAAACTTAGACATGCGGCAGAGATATAATAATAAGCAGGCCAGCAAGCGGTTGCCTTGGTATATCATAAAACACGAACATTTTAATCCTTTTACAACCACGCACAGCGATTACTACAGACCTAAGATTTACAGCGACTATGGCGGGGCGGGGCGCCGTACCACAGAATGTACAGAACCTGACTCGAGGAAACCGTACCAAAGATAAGCCTCGGAGAAAGCGGAGCTTCCAATCTGTTGGCTGTGATCCATGGCGAGGATCCACGGCCGATGTACCTCACTGCGGCATGAGCGGCCCGAGGAGGTCGATGCACAAGTGCAGTATGTGAAAGCGTAAATCTGCGGTTAAATCATAACGATCTATATCAAGCGGGAGCATGTATGATAACCAAAATACGATCTGCGACATAAAGCGATCAGTCGAGGACTCGCGCCTCAAAGTCACCACTCAAATCTAACTATGGGTCTCGCGCCGCCCATCCATCGTGTTCGCATCATGGCCGCATGCCCGGAATCTTGCGCCGGTGTAGACATGTCCGTGATGCGACAATAATAACAAGGCGCGTGGCGCGTACCGAATCTGCGTCGGTGTAGACATGCCCGTATAACCTCGATATGATATCTTTGGGTGGTCGACCACGCGCGTAGCCATATGCCGGAATCTTGCGTCGGTGTAGACCGTCCATGTTGCGATAATAACCATATATCGGGTAATCAACGACGCGTGGCGCGTGCCACGGAATCTTGCGTCGGTGTAGACATGTCCGTGACATCAGCAATGAGCGATAATCAAAAATGGAAACATACGTGGAATTCTCCGTCGCGCTGCCGTGCGTCAGTAAGTTCTCGACAAGTCAGCGGCCCTGTCGAGAGGCGGTAACGAAATACCGCGCACGCAGCAAGGCTATCATCACGAAGCATGGCAAGTTTCACGCGACAAGCGTAGGCAAGTTTCACAACAAGCATAGGCAAGTTTCACCTGACTCAAAGTACTTTCATTTTATGCCAAAGTCGGGTTTTAGCCCCAGTACTACATCGTTAAGTTCTTTTAAAGAGATCCATTACTTTTATAAAAGTCACGATACAGTAGTATTAGAATGACCAACCAGCATTCCTTTTCAAAAATCAAGTAACAACATTCTTTTCCTAAGTTCGGTTTGCCTAGTTTGATTACTCGAGCACCGTTTTCAAATGGTTTCATAGTTCCCAAACTTAATCACTTGATTCCTTTTTAGAACAATTGAGTAATATATGTCTCGCGTGAGAGTAGGTTATTCTTGTTTACAACATTCTTATTCTGACCATGATCTAGAAAATGTAATATCATTTTGTCTCGTCTTAGTTTCTATGCGGATGGAGGTTTCTCTTGGTTTAATACGATCGTCATTATTGATACATTTTCCTTTATTAGCACTGCGATTAGTGCAGCCGATACGTTACGATTTCGAAATCGGTAAAACATTATCCTTTAAATAAACCAAGTACTCATTACTCATGAATGAGGTTTCACCTGAAACATTCACATTAAAACAAATAAGTTAAGTCTCTTATCTTATAAGATCAAGTCTCTTAACTTAACGTGATAAACCATTTTCTTTACCTCTCTTAAGACATTATACCTAACTCCCGTAAAGCTAGTATAACTCTTTTTTTAAAACCTTTAAAACCAAGTATTACTCTCCACTTCAAAGCGATTTATAAATCTTTTGAAATACATCAAGTTCTTTATTATAACTAGCGATTATAATTCACATCGATTACCTTTTAAAACCACAAAGTATTTTCTTACCTACGTAAAGTTGTTATAACTTGACTTCCCATGGCGTTATAACACTTTATGTTTTAAAACAATCAAACACTGATTAACACGTATGCGTCTACCGTACTACATAGTTCACACATATCATGCTAGAAGAGATAGGAAGAGGTTCGCGTACCTCGCGACGATTTATCGACAATAAGCAAAATGCTCCAGTACTACAACGCACTGGCCACTTTCCGCTCGAAGGTAGAATACGCTACTCTTGTACTTTCACTATAAAGGTCCTGGCGTCTATTAACCCCAAAACACAAGTTTATCTTTCTCTGAGAAAATTCGACACCTCCACACACATGACAGCGCAAATCTCTCTCTATCAGTAGGCTACCCAGCTTGACGGGGGTTTACGTCTAGGGGCGTGTACCATCTATAGTAACTCTACACAAGTCTCTTTGTCTGATCTATGTAATTCTGATTCGATTCGATTCTTTATTCTTGGGCTTAAGTCAAAAGACATTGCGAATACTAAGTATAGTTTCATATATAGTATCTTCAACTATATATTCTAACATGTAATTTCCAATTACAAAGGGGACAAGATTATTTACCTCGACAAGCCCAAAATTATCCAAGTTATAATGTCGATCACGAGCGAGGTTTAGCTCTACTCAGTGCGCTCGATCCGCTCAAACAACCCTTAGAAGTTCTAACCAACTTACTCAAATACTTGACCAATATGAAGATTTCCTTAGGGTTTCGGTTTGAGACTAAAAGGACAAAAGGTAGTATTTAGGGCTCTACGTAAAGAGGTAACTTTTGGAATACAACAAGGTAAAGGCTAAGGTATTTTGGGCATTATAACAATACTCGGAGTATTTCTACCAAGAGGGGGTGTATTTATACGAAACAACTAGGCTAGGGGTACCCGCGGCTAGCATGAGGGGAGGGTAGTACCTGGCACGCCTCAAAGGGAAGAGGAGGGTTTCGGTCAAGGCCAATTTTAAGGGGAGAGGGCTCTTGGGCGAGTCGACAAGAGGAGGAGGGTTTCCAAGACTTGGAAGATTTTGGATGAATGAAGTCTTGAGAGGGGTATTTATAGGAAAGCCAAAGGCGACGATGGCGAATCGAGCCATGTGCAAGGCAAGTGTATGGCCTTGATCAAGCCAAGTACACCTAACCTACTCATGAAACATTGCACCAAACAAGCCACAAAACAAGGCGCAAAACAAGGCGAAACAAGGAACGATTGTGCGAGGCCAAGCGTCCTCTTGGGCGCCCAAATCGTCAAGCACCGCTTGCTTCGATGTGAGGGTGACACGTATCACCCTCCGTTGGTCCAAAATGTTCGTCTCTCGGAAAAATCCGTAAAAATAAGAAAAGACATAGCGGAATTTTCCTCATGAGTTATGTAAAGCGTTTAGTCAACGACTCTAGCAGGGTGTTGTGCACAAATGTCATTCGGCGAGCCACCTGGCGGGGTGACCGTGTCACCCTCACAATGGCCCTCGTAAAGCGTCTTCAGAAAAATATCCACAATGGCCAAAATCTAGAAAACAAAGTGGGCCCTGGCCAGTAAATTTCTCAGTGGGCCCAGCGTGACCATTCAGAAAATAAAATTCCATAATTCTAATATAATCTAAGAAGCCCAAATTCCAAATCACGGGAACCCGATTCCGCTTACGAACATTTTCCTTACAAAAGCGGAAACTTTTAGTGGAAGAATCGCTCTTTCTTCCTTTCCAATTTTCTGTCGCTCTCAAATGCGTGCGTCGCATACATACCACGAGAATCGGGGTATAACATTCTCCCTCGCTTAGAAACATTCGTCGAATGTTCCTTCTGAGCGGATATCGATGAAGTTCCTCAACGAGTTGTCAGCGCGCGGCAGCGCGAAATAACCTGCGTTCTCTTCCTTCCTTACGTCGTGCCGCTTCCGAACACTTGAACTCTCGGTCGTACCATACTTGGTCATTACTTAGTTCCCAAAAATCTGCGAGTCACTACCTCGAGCTTGGTCATCTTACTAACCTCGAACTTCCTTAAGGCCATTCCGGCCTTCGAACGGCTTACGGTCGAGCGCGTCCACGAACTCATCGATGATCATACAAACTTGGGCCTAGCATCCTCGTGACCCTACCACCTGGCGGGACCACGAACTGACCCCACCTTGTCAAGACTACGGGTTGACCGTATCACGTCCTCGACCCGACCAGCGATCGCGTCGAGCCCTCGTTCCCGACGGAACAATCACTGCTAAATCACGTCATGAAAGCTACCACTTCCGTCTCCACTACCCGTGGACTTATCACACAAATAAAACCCACGTATACTCATTACTCGATAAGGTCAAACATAAAGCGAATCTTTTACTCAAGGCGACCTTACCTCTAAGGTCTCGTCGTGACGATCACAGGGTTCGCGCTTACCATGCCCCGTACTTACCGCCTACAATAACGGTGTCTAAATCACATTTAGCACAAAGCTATCGAACATAACACTTAACACATCATTAACAACAATACATACAAGTATCTACGAGGTTAAGGATATACACGAAACTAGGCGGTTGAGGCCAGCTAAAGCGGAAGCTTCGCGCGACCTCTGAGTGGCATGGCGCTACAGTAGTGCGTGCTATCTACCAGCGCTACCCACAGTGGACGGTCTCTCGTCATATAGCCTGTTGGCGCGAAGAATAACAAGCTCCTTGGTACTCGACACTCCCGAAATGCGGTCTACGCATCGACCACGCGAGGTAGGGGTATTGCATCTGGCAGCCCACCACTCACGAACATCGAAACACAGGAGCCACGACGCTCACGAATATCCCAAGGGTCCGAGAAGGCTGCGGAGGACCACTCTGCAATGGCGGAGGTACATAACTAGTCTGCTTCTTGAGGCGGTCCGCCTCGAAAGTCGCCAAAATATCGGCCGTCTTGGCGCCTTACTGTGGCGGTCCGCTGCGTCGATCTGCGCTCGCCGCGCAGTGCATGAGCACGAATGCGGGCAATGTCATGCGGTGAAGAAAACACCCGCACAAGACTTCGGCCATATAATCATCTAGCGGTGGCGTAGAGATGCACACATCCTCATGCTCTGCAACAAGCGCGAGGGCATGCTCGAGCGAAGAATCGAACTTCGACATTGTACTCACGGCGGTCGCGCCTCTGTCTCGATAACAAAAATTTGTCGGCCGTGCCCTCGCATCTGCGGAGGCGAAGTGCGTGAAAAAGCCCGAAAACTCATCCCATCTTGCTTTGAGTGCATTCTCTCCGGAAAGCTCGCGAATCAAACGATCGGCTGCGGTATCACGCGGCCGTCACGAACCGAAGGTCCGGACTCGGTCTCTGAAGCCTTGATCACCGCGTGATCCTGCATGGCCAGCGGATGAACTCCTGCGGATCATCCTCGAGCCTCGACCCGTAAAACTCTGGCGGGCTACAACTCGAGAAAGTCCGTAGCCTCGAACTATCTGCTCTCGGGTGCACCACGGTCTTCTTTGGGCAGGCGCGCATCGGCTGTCGCCGTATCGGCCTGACCACGGCGATAAGCGGGCCGTCTCGCGTGACCCGTCTCCACTCCGGTGTGGGGCTGGAGGCTCAGTCTTGTAGTCTCATCGACCACGGCTGCGGCTCTAAACCTCCTGCGATCTTTGGCGGCGTCGCGAGCTTCGCCGTCGGAAGCCATCTCAGTCTTGGCCAGGGCTGCGCCCTCGTACTCCTCTGTATCCACTAGCGACTCCGCCGGCTGCCTTGCCATACAGGCCTGGTCGCGCTGCGGAGGCATAAGCGGTAAAATGAAACACGTCGGAGGGTCGACTTACAACTTCGGCTCTAAGGCGCGATCTCGGAATGAGAAGAATGAAACGATCCTCGTGTCTATAGCCTCACGATTATAGATGTGGTGCCTGACAGCGATAATCAAGACTACTCTGAACACGATGCGTAGACACTTTCAGAGGACTAGCGCTGCGATACCACATAGCGTCCGAAATTCGGGCGTGTGGTGGTGCCTTACCGGGCACCCTAGTGATACAACATCGAGAGAAAAACCGTGAAATAAAAACTTAGACATGCAACAAGAGATATAATAATAAGCAGGCCAGCAAAGCGGTTGCCTTGGTATATCGTAAAACACGAACATTTTAATCCTTTTACTGACCACACTTGCGGTACTACGGACCTGCAAGATTTACAGCGACTATGGCGGACGGGGCCGCCGTACCACGAATGTACAGAACCTGACTCGGAAACACGTACCAAAAGATAAGCCTCGGAGAAGCGGAGCTTGTCTGTTGGCGTGATCACATGGCGAGGATCCACGGCCGATGTACCTACTGCGGCATGAGCGGCCCGAAGAGTCGATCTGGCCGGTACCAGTATGTGGCGTAAATCTGCGGTTAAATCATAACGATCTATATCAGCGGGAGCGTGTATGATAACCAAAATCTGATCTGCGACATAAAGCGGTCAAGTCGGGGACTCGCGCCTCAGAAGTCACCACTCAAATCTAACTATGGGTCTCGCGCCCGCGTCCATCGTGTTCGCATCGGCCACATGCCGGAATCTTGCATCGGTGTAGACATGTCCGTGATGCGACAATAATAACAAGGCGCGTGGCGCGTACCGGAATCTGCGTCGGTGTAGACATGCCCGTAACCTCGATATGATATCTTTGGGTGGTGACCTGCGCGTGGCCACGTGCCGGAATCTGCGTCGGTGTGAACCGTCCGTGTTGCGATAATAACCATATATCGGGTAATCAACGACCGGCGTGGCGCGTGCCGGAATCTTTGCGTCGGTGTAGACATGTCCGTGTGACATCAGCAATGAGCGGTAATCAAAAATGGAAACATGCGGTGGAATTCTCCGTCGCGCCCGTACGTCGAGTAAGTTCTCGACAAGTCAGCGGCCTCTATCGAGAGGCGGTAACCGAAATACCACGCTTGCGCAATGAGGCTATCATCACGAGCATAGGCAAGTTTCACGCTGACAAGCATAGGCAAGTTTCACACAACAAGCATAGGCAAGTTTCACCTGACTCAAAGTACTTTCATTTTATGCCAAAGTCGGGTTTTTAGCCCCAAGTACTACATCGTTAAGTTCTTTTAAAGAGATCCATTACTTTTATAAAGTCACGATACAGTAGTATTAGAATGACCAACCCGTTCCTTTTCAAAAATCAAGTAACACATTCTTTTCCTAAGTTCGGTTTGCTAGTTTGATTACTCGAAGCTTACCGTTTCAAATGGTTTCATAGTTCCCGAACTTAATCACTTGATTCCTTTTAGAACAATTGAGTAATATATGTCTCGCGTGAGAGTAGGTTATTCTTGTTTACAACATTCTTATTACAATGACCGTGATCTAGAAAATGTAATATCATTTTGTCGTCTTAGTTTCTATGCGGATGGAGGTTTACTGGTTTTTAATACGATCGTCATTATTCAATACATTTTCCTTTATTAGCTGCGGTGGTGCAGCCGATACACGTTACGATTTCGAAATCGGTAAAACATTATCCTTTAAATAAACCAAGTACTCATTACTCGCGAATGAGGTTTCACTAACATTCACATTAAAACAAATAAGTTAAGTCTCTTATCTTATAAGATCAAGTCTCTTAACTTCTAACATGATAAACCATTTTCTTTACCTCTCTTAAGACATTATACCTAACTCCCGTAAAGCTAGTATAACTCTTTTTTTAAAACCTTTAAAACCAAGTATTACTCTCACTTGAAAGCTTGATTTATAAATCTTTTGAAATACATCAAGTTCTTTATTATAACTAGCGATTATAATTCACATCGATTACCTTTTAAAACCACAAGTATTTTCTTACCTACGTAAAGCTGTTATAACTTGACTTCCATAAAGCGTTATAACACTTTATGTTTAAACAATCAAACCTGATTAACACGTATGCGTCTACCGTACTACATAGTTCCACGTATCATGCTAGAAGAGATAGGAAGAGGTTCACGTACCTCGCGACGATTTATCGACAATAAGCAAAATGCTCAATCTACAACGCACTAGCCCTTTCCGCTCGGAGTAGAATCGCTACTCTTGTCTTTCACTATAAAGGTCACAAGTCTATTAACCCCAAAACACAAGTTTATCTTTCTCTGAGAAAATTCGTGACACCTCACACTTGCATGGTAAATCTCTCTCTGTCAGTAGGCTGCAAGCCAACGAGGGTTTACGTCTAACGGGCGTGTACCATCTATAGTAACTACCACAAATCTGCTGTCTGATCTATGTAATTCTGATTGATTCGATTCTTTATTCTTGAGCTTAAGTCAAAGACATTGCAGAATACTAAGTATAGTTTCATATATAGTATCTTCACTATATATTCTAACATGTAATTTCCAATTACAAAAGGGGACAAGATTATTTACCTCGACAAGCCCAAAATTATCAAGTTATAATGTCGATCTGAGCGAGTTTAGCTCTACTCAGTGCGCTCGATCCGCTCCAAACAACCCTTAGAAGTTCTAACCAACCTGCTCAAATACTTGACCAAGTATGAAGATTTCCTTAGGGTTTCGGTTTGAGACTAAAGGACAAAGAGTAGTATTTAGGGCTCTACGTAAAGAGGTAACTTTTGGAATACAACAAGGTAAAGGCTAAGGTATTTTGGGCATTATAACAATACTCGGAGTATTTCTACCAAGAGGGGGTGTATTTATCTGAAACAACTAGGCTAGGGGTACCCAGCATTGCACCTGAGGGGAGGGTAGTACCTCGGCCACACGCCTCAAGGGAAGAGGAGGGTTTCGGTCAAGGCCAATTTTAAGGGAGAGGGCTCTTGGGCGAGTCGACAAGAGGAGGAGGGTTTCCAAGACTTGGAAGATTTTTGGATGAATGAAGTCTTGAGAGGGGTATTTATAGGAAAGCCAAAGGCGACCCGATGGCGAATCGAGCCGTATGTGCGAGGCAAGTGTATGGCCTTGATCAAGCCAAGTACACCCTAACCTACTCCAAAACATTGCACCAAACAAGCCACAAAACAAGGCACAAAACAAGGCGAAACAAGGAACGATTGTGCGAGGCCAAGCGTCCTCTTGGGCGCCCAGATAAATCAAGCACCAGCTTCCAATGTGAGGTGACACGTATCACCTCCGTTGGTCCAAAATGTTTAGTCTCTCGGAAAAATCCGCAAAAATAAGAAAAGACATAGCGGAATTTTCCCCCATGAAGTTATGTAAAGCGTTTGCGTCAACGACTCTAGCAGGGTGTTGTGCACAAATGTCATTCGGCCCGAAGCCACGCAGGCGGGGTGACCGTGTCACCCTCACAATGGCCCTCGTAAAGCGTCTTAGAAAAATATCCTGATGGCCAAAATCTAGAAAACAAAGTGGGCCCCAGCAGTAAATTTCTCAGTGGGCCCAGTGACCATTCAGAAAATAAAATTCCATAATTCTAATATAATCTAAAAGCCCAAATTCCAAATCAGGAACCCGATTCCGCCAACGAACATTTTCCTTACAAAAGCAGGAAACTTTTAGTGGAAGAATCGCTCTTTCTTCCTTTCCGATTTTTAATCGCTAAATGCGTGCGTCCTCGCATACCACGAGAATACGGGGTATAACAATTCGGATGAGCCGGTAATCAAGTGAAATACATTCGGATGAGCCGTGTCAAGTGAAATACATTCGGATGGCGTGTCGGAAAACCATTCTTTGCGCAGTGAGCTATCACGCGTAACATGGTCAAGTTTCATAACAACAAGCATAAGCAAGTTACACGACTCAAGGTACTTTCATTTTATGTCAAAGTCAGGATTTTAACCTTAAAGTACTACGTCAGTTAAATTCCTTTTAAGATCCATTTCTTTTCAAAGGTCACCGATGCAGTAGTATAAAATTAGAGTGATTAACATTGTTAAGTAAACCAAAATGCTTTCCTTTGTAAAATCAAGTAACAACCTTATTTTCCAAGCGTTCAAGTTTGCCTAATTTCAAATGCTCAAGTTTCTCATTTTAGAAAAGGTTTAGTAGTTCATAGTTTTAAATCCTTTAAAACATAATTCTCGCTTTAAGCGTTTTGAGAAACCTATGTCTTATAAGTGAGTAGGTTATTCTTGTTTATAATCAATCTTATTAAGCGACCATGATCTAGGAAATGTAATATCATTTTGTCTCATCTTAGCTTCTATGCGGATGGAGTTTCTCTTGGTTTTTAATAATACTTCATTAGTCGATACATTTTCCTTTTATTAGACTGCGGTGGTTTTGTCGATACGTTACGATTTAGAAATCGGTAAAACATCCTTAAGCGTTATACCTAACTTCCCATAAAGCTAGTATAACTCTTAAGCTTTCAAAACCAAGTACTACTCGTTCTTTCAAAGCGATTCATAAATCTTTTGAAATACTTCGGTCTTTATTATCACGTATCAAGCGGTTATTATTCAAATCGATTACCTTTTAAACACGAAAGTACTTGCTTATCCACGTAAAGCTATTATAACCAACTTCCCATAAAGCGTTATAACACTTTATGTTTTAAACCAATCAAATACATTTAGCATGTATGTCTACCGTACTACATAGTTCCGCAGCGTATCATGCTAGAAGAGATAGGAAGAGGTTCACGTACCTCGCGGCAGTATCGACGATAAGCAAAATGCTCCAGTACTTGGCAGTCGGCTGCCTTAAGCCAC
The DNA here is from genome assembly GCA_029844215.1 of Przewalskia tangutica. NCBI lineage: Eukaryota > Viridiplantae > Streptophyta > Magnoliopsida > Solanales > Solanaceae > Przewalskia > Przewalskia tangutica. The sequence continues at coordinate 169,779 of JAQGDG010000201.1, read as the reverse complement.
GTGGGTTGCACCTGCGTAGTACTTGACCTATAAGGCCACAGGCGCTTATTAACTTCTAGATTTCATCGTTCCATATTCTGAGAAAATTTGGCGTACCTCCCCACATAGCGGCGTAAATCTCTCTCCGTGAGGCTGCGAAGCCAACCGAGGTTAACCGTCTAAGGGCGTGTACAATTCTACTACGGTAATGCTACACAAGTCTACGGTAATACAGTCCTATGTAATTCTGATTCGATTCGATTCTTCTCTTTATTATCCTTATGTGATTCTGTTGATTCTCATTCGAGCTTAAGTCAAAAGACATTGCCAATGAACTACGTTGATTCTATCGATATTCATTCTATATATAGTGTACTTCAACTATATATTCTAACAATCATGTAATTTCCAATTACAATAGGGGACAAGATATTACCTCGATAAGCCCAAAATTATCCAAGTTATAAGTCGCTCACGAACAGGTTTAGCTCTACTGCGCTTCAAAGCGCTCCAGAAACCCTTAGAAGTGTCTACACAACTTCTACTTAATACTTGAATAACGGTGAAGATTTTCCTTAGGGTTTCGTTTAGTGGCTAAAGGAAAGTATAATCGTATTTTCGGGTTTTTAGTATAAAGGTACTTTGGAGAGTACTACAAGGTATTTGGCTAAAGTATTTTGGGCATTATAACAATACTTGTAGAATACATTTCTACCAAGGGGTAGTATTTCGACTAGCACAACTAGGCTAGGGGGTTATTCGGCTAGGGCGCCAAAGGGGAGAGGGTGGTGTTTGGGCGAGAACAAGGTTGAGGAGAGAGGAGGATTTTTAACACTTAGAAATTTTGGATGAAGAAGTTCATCAACTTAGAGGGTATTTCTAGGTCAAGCAAAGGCCAACCAATGGCGAAGATGAAGACAAGTGTGGTGCAAGTGTAGGGCTAGATTTCAACCATGTGGACCTTATCCATCTACCACACTTGCACAAATATCCTACTGCTCCCGACTCAATTCGTCCAAGACAAGGCCGTGTTGCCGTCAAGCCCTTCGATGTGAGGTGACACTTGTCACCCTCCGTTGATCAAAATGTTTAGTCTCTCGGAAAAATCCGTAAAAATAATTAATGACATAGCGGAATTTTCCCTCTGAAAATTGTGGAAAGCGTTTACGTCGGAAAGCGACTCTATCGGCACTTGTGCCCAAATTTCGAAACTTGTCCATTCTTAAGGCAAAAATTTATCGTGCGCCTCACGTACATACTTTCGGGAAAATACGAGGTATAACATTCTCCTCGCCAGAAACATTCGTCCGAATGTTCCTTCCGAGCGGATAACGATAAAGTTCCTCTTAACTTTAAACAAATTTCCAATGCCACACATGGCAACAAAGTAACTACGTACTCTCACTGCCTTACTCGTCGCCGCTTCGAACACTTGAACTCTTCTCATATCGTACCACACTTGATCATCGCTTGATTTTCAAAACCTTGGAGTCACCACCTCAACTTGGTTATCTTACTAGCCTCGATCTTCCTTAAGGCCATTCGGCCTTCCGCGATCTATACGGCGAACACGCGAACTCATGCGATGGTCAACTAAACTTGGGCCCGACACCCTCGTGACCCTACCGCTGGCGGGACCACGAGTGACCCCACCTCGAAAGCAGTGCGGGTTGGCGCGACATAGCCCGACGACCGCCTATCGGCTAACTCTTGCTCGCCGACCGCGGAACAATCTTGATAAAATCACATCATGAAAGATACGGCTTTCATTTACCCGACCAGTTCTAAATCCCGTTTTAGCACAAAGCTATCGAACAAAACACTTAACACATTAACATAACATCAAAACATACAAGTCTCTAGAGGTTAAGGATATACACGAAGCTACGCTCCGTTCTAATCATAAATGCGCCTGCGTGCAGCATGCTATGAAAGCGATGAACACGCGCGTCCGGTGAGCTGCGCCAGGCTGCCGGTACCTCTCTATAACCTGATCTCTCGTCACATGGCCACTGGCGGCGCGGTGAAACAAGCACCGATAAAAAGCGACATTCCGGGATGATGTTTGCCGCATCGTGACTGCTGAGAGACGTGAATCGGTGCTTCGCACTCGCGTATACTGTGAACGAAGCCACGGAGCTCGGACCCGGCTCGAATACCACGAGCGTCACGAAGGCGGGAGGACCACTCTGTCTTGGCGGAGTGCATGCTAGGCTAGCTGGCGAGGCGGTCGCCTCGAAAGTTACCAAGGACCTGCTGTTACGGCCTCGCCTGGCGATCTCTGTCGTTAGTCGACCTCTCGTGCCTCGCATCCTAGTGCATGAGCTTGCATGCGGGCAATATCCATGCCGGTGAAAGCTACACGTACAAGCCTACGCGAGTAATCATCGGCCGGTGATGTAGCGGTGTACTCTGTCCTCATGCTCGGCTACCACGGCGGGAACATACCGAGCTAATGAGTCGAACTCCACATTGTACTCTCTAACCGTCATGATCTGCCTTAATGTCAAAAATCATCGGCCAGAGCCCTCCTCATGTGGAGGCAAGAAATGTGCAAGAAATGCCCTCGAGAACTTCGTCCCAAATGCTGGAAGTGCATGCTCTTCCGGGGCGGCTCGCGAATCAAACGGTCAGCTGCGGTATCCACGCGGTGATGCGAACCAATACCACCGACTACGCCTGCGAGGCTCGATCACTCTCATGATCGTGTGGTGTCGGATAAACTCACGGTCGTCCTCGGCTCGATCCGTAGAACAACGGCGGGCTCTGACTCGAGAAAGTCACGTAGCCTCAAGCGTATGCGCTCGGGGTGAACTACGGGTGCTCTTGGTGGCTGCTGCATCGGCCTATCCTCATATCGGCCCGACCACGGCGATGGCGAGCCATCTCCTTGTACCCCGTCATCTGCTCGGTGTGGGGTGGAGGCTCGAGTCTTGTAGTCTCGGCCCGGCTGCTGCGACTCTAAGCTTCTTTGGTCTTTGGCGGCGTCACGAAACCCGCCGTCGGGCTTGTCTCAGTCTTGGCCGGGCTGCGCCCTCGTGCTCCTCTGTATCCCACTAGCGACTCCTCGGCTGCCTTGCCGTCTGGGCACAGGTTGCACTGCGAGGCATAGCGGTAAAAGCGAAATCGTCGGAGGGTCCGACTTATCCACGGCTCTGAGCCGCGATCTCGGAATGAGAAGAATGAAACCAATCCTAAATGTCCTGGCCTCACGATTATAGATGTGGTGCCTGACACACGATAATCAAGACTCTACTAGACACGATGCGTAGACACTTTCAGAGACTAGCGCTCGATACCACTTTTGTCACGACCGAACCGGGCGTGGTTGGTGCCTACCGGGCACCCTAGTGATCTAACATCGGAGAAAATCAGCGGAAATAAAAACATGAACATGAATTAAGAAAAGATAAATAAGCAGGCCAGCCAAAGCGATTTGCCTTCATCGTATATATACATAAATACGACAGTTATCCTTTTTACAAACCACACTTGATAGTGCTCTGAGACCTCTAAGATTTTTACAGCTATGGCGGGACGGGGCGCCATACCACAGATGTATAAGAATCTACGGACTGAGGGTAACATGCCAAAAGATAAGCCTCGAAGGAGCGGAGCTTCAATCTGTTGAAAGGTGATCTAAAGCGGGGATCGGCCAGATGTACCTTTACTGCGGCGTGAGCGCGGGCCGAAGGAGGTCGATCTGGTACCAATTACAGTATGTGAAGCGTAAAATCATGTACATGAAATCATAATAGTCTATATAAAGCGGGAGACATGTATGATAACTAATCTCTGATTCGCAACATAAGCGATCATGTCAAGTCGAGGACTCGCGCCTGAAGTCATCCGCCATTACGTGGAACTTCTTCCTCCTTGGCGATCTAGGTACAAATCATGTAATCGTATAACGAGTCTCGGCCCATCTTATGGACCCGATATAGAAAGCGTGTGGAATATATTCGGATGAACGGTGTCGATGAAATACATTCGGATGAGCCGGTAGTCAAGTGATATACATTCGGATGAGCCGTGGTCGAGTGAAATACATTCCGGATGAGCCGTGTCAGCGAAATACATTCCGGATGAGCCGTTAATCAAGTGAAATACATTCGGATGAGCAGTTAATCAAGTGAAATACATTCGGATGAGCCGGTAATCAAGTGAAATACATTCCGGATGGCGGTAGTCGAGTAGAACACGGTACTTGCCTGACAAGGCTATCACCGCGTAACATGGTCAAGTTTCATAACAACAAGCATAAGCAAGTTACACGACTCAAGTACTTTCATTTTATGTCAAAGTCAGGATTTTAACATAAAGTACTCGTCAGTTAAATTCCTTTTAAGATCCATTTCTTTTACAAAGGTCACGATACGTAGTATAAAATTAGAGTGATTAACATTGTTAAGTAAACCAAAATGCTTTCATTTGTAAAATCAGTAACACTTATTTTCCAAGCGTTGAAGTTTGCCTAATTTCAAATGCTCAAGTTTCTCATTTTAGAAAGGTTTAAGTAGTTCATAGTTTTAAATCCTTTAAAACATAATTCTCCTTTAAGCGTTTTGAGAAACCTATGTCTTATAAGTGAGTAGGTTATTCTTGTTTATAATCGATCTTATTAAGCGGCCGTGATCTAGGAAATGTAATATCATTTGTCTAATCTTAACACATGCGGATGGAGGTTTCTGGTTTTTAATAATACTTCATTAGTCAATACATTTTCCTTTTATTAGCATTGCGGTGGTTTTGTCGATACCGTTACGATTTAAATCGGTAAAACATCATAAGCCGATTATACCTAACTTCCCGTAAAGCTAGTATAACTCTTAGCTTTCAAAACCAGTACTACTCATTCTTTCAAAGCGATTCATAAATCTTTTGAAATACTTCGATTCTTTATTATCACATATCAAGCCATACCTTTTAAACACACTGAAAGTACTTGCTTATCATAAAGCTATTATAACCAACTTCCGTAAAGCGTTATAACACTTTATGTTTTAAACCAATCAAATACATTTTAGCACGTATCGTCTGCTACTACATAGTTCACACGTATCATGCTAGAAGAGATAGGAAGAGGTTCGCATACCTCGCGGCGAGTATCGACGATAAGCAAAATGCTCAAGTACTTCGAGTCGGCTACCCGCCAAGCGGCGTGGGTGCACCGCGTAGTGCTTGACCTATAAGGCCGCAGTGACATTAACTTCAGATTTCATCGTTCCATATTCTCTGAAAAATTTGGCGGCCTCCCCATGCAGCGTAAATCTCCTCCTCAGTAGCTGGCTACCAACGAGGGGTTATACGTCTAACGGGGCGTGTACAATTCTACTACGGTAATGCTACACAAGTCTCTGTGTCTGATCTATGTAATTCTGATTCGATTCGATTCTTCTCTTTATTATCATACATGTGATTCTTATTGATTCTCATTCGGGCTTAAGTCAAAAGACATTGCAGGCGAACTACGTTGATTCTATCGATATTCATTCTATATATAGTGTACTTCAACTATATATTCTAACAATCATGTAATTTCCAATTCTGATAGAGAACAGATATTACCTCGATAAGCCCAAAATTATCAAGTTATAAGTCGCTCACGAACAAGGTTTAGCTCTACTAAATGTGACTTCAAAGCGCTCAAGAAACCCAGAAGTGTCTACACAACACTTAATACTTCAATAACGGGTGAAGATTTTCCTTAGGGTTTCGTTTAGTGGCTAAAGGAAAGTATAATCGTATTTTAGGGTTTTTAGTATAAAGGGTACTTTGGAGAGTACTACAAGGTATTTGGCTAAAGTATTTTGGGCATTATAACAATACTTGTAGAATACATTTCTACCAAGGGGTAGTATTTGACTAGCACAACTAGGCTAGGGGGTTATTCTCGGCTAGGCGCCAAAGGGGAGAGGGGTGGTGTTTGGACGAGAACAAGGTTGAGGAGAGGGAGGGATTTTTAACACTTAGAGAAATTTTGGATGAAGAAGTTCATCAACAGAGGGTATTTCTAGGTCAAGCAAAGGCGAACCGATGGCGAAGATGAAGACAAGTGTGGTGCAAGTGTAGGGCTGAATTTCAACCATGTGGACCTTATCCATCTACCACAACTTGCACAAATATCCTACTGCTCCCTCGACGAGCAATTGCGTCAAGACAAGGCCATGTTGCCGTCGAAGCCGCTTCGATGTGAGGTGACACTTGTCACCCTCCGTTGATCCAAAATGTTCGTCTCTCGGAAAAATCCGTAAAAATAATTAATGACATGGCGAATTTTCCTACGAAAGCTGTGGAAAGCGTTTGTCGGAAAGCGACTCTATCGGCACTTGTGCCCAAATTTCGAAACTTGTCCATTCTTAAGGCAAAAAATTTATCGTGCGCCTCGTACATACTCGGGAAAATACGGTATAACATTCTCCCCTCGTAGAAACATGCGTCGAATGTTCCTACCGAGCGGATAACGATAAAGTTCCTCTTAACTTTAAACAAATTTCCAATGCCACATGGCAACAAAGTAACTGCGTACTCTCCGCGCCTTACTCGTCGCCGCAGAACAACGAACTCTTCTCGTATCGTACCGCACTTGATCGTCGCTTGATTTTCAAAACCTTGGAGTCGCGCCTCCGACTTGGTTATCTTACTAGCCTCGATCTTCCTTAAGGCCATTCCGGCCCGCGTCTATACGGCGAACACACGCGCGAACTCATCGATGGTCAACTAAACTTGGGCCCACCTCGTGACCTACCACTGGCGGGACCGCGGGTGGCCCGCTCGAAGCGGTGCGGGTTGGCGCAACATAACCGACCCGACCTCTATCGCTAACTCTTGCTCGCCGACGGAACAATCTTGATAAAATCACGTCATAGAAGATACCACTTTCATTTACCCGACCAGGTTCCTAAATCCCGTTTTAGCACAAAGCTATCCAAGACAAAACACTTAACACGTTAACATAACATCAAAACATCTGAGTCTCTAGAGGTTAAGGATATACTGAAGCTACGCTCGATTCTAATCATAAATGCGCCTGCAGGCATGCTTGTAGAAAGCGATGAACACTTGCCCGATCAGGTAAGTGCGCCCAGTGCGGTACCTCTCCTATAAGCCACGATCTCTCGTCACATGTACGGCGCAGGTGAAACAAGCACGATAAAAACGACATTCCCGGGATGATGTTTGCCATCGTGCTGCGAGAGGACGTGAATCCGGTGGCTAGCACTCGCGTATACACAGAACCGGAAGCCTGGAGCTCGGCCGGCTCGAATACCTGAGCGTCTGAAGGCGGGAGGACCACTCTGTCTTGGCGGAGGTGCATAACTAGGCTCTGCTTGAGGCGGTCGCCTCGAGATTACCAAAGGACCTGCATTACGGCCCTCTTACTGGCGATCTCATCATTCGTGCGACCTCTCAGTGCCTCGCGTCTGGTCGTGAGCTTGCATGCGGGCAATATCCATGCCGGTGAAGAGCTACACCGTACAAGCCTGCGCGTAATCATCGGCCGGTGATGTAGCGGTGTACTCTGTCCTCATGCTCGGCTACCTGAGTGAGGAACATCCGAGCTAATGAGTCGAACTCCACATTGTACTCTCTAGCCGTCGCGATCTGCCTTAATGTCAAAAATCGCCGGGCGAGCCCTCGCCGTGTGGAGGCGAAATGTGCAAAAATGCCCTCGAGAACTTCGTCCCAAGCTGCTGGAAGTCGTGCTCTTCCGGGATGACTCGCGAATCAAACGATCAGCTGCGATATCACGCGGTGATCACGAACCAATACCACCGACTGCCTGCGAGGCTCGATCACTCTCATGATCGTGTGGCTGTCGGATAAACTCACGAGGTCGTCCTCGGCTCTCGATCCATAGAACATTTGGCGGGCTCTGACTCGAGAAAGTCACGTAGCCTCAGTATGCGCTCGGGGTGAACTACGGGTGCTGCGGGGCAGCTGCTGCGTCCGGCCTATCTCATATCAGCCGCGACCACGGCGATGGCGAACCATCTCCTTGTACCCGTCTCATCGCTCCGGTGTGGGGTGGAGGCTCAGTCTTGTAGTCTCGGTGACCAACTGCTGCGGCTCTAAGCTTCTTTGGTCTTTGGCGGCGTCCTGAAACCACGCGTCGGAAGCTTGTCTCAGTCTTGGCCAGGGCTGCGCCTCGTACTCCTCTGTATCCCACTAGCGACTCCTCGGCTGCCTTGCCCGTCTGGGCACAGGTTGCCTTGCGGAGGCATAAGCGGTAAAAGCGAAATCGTCGGAGGGTCGACTTATCACCTGGCTACAGGCACGATCTCGAGAATGAGAAGAATGAAACCAATCCTAAATGTCCTATAGCCTCACGATTATAGATGTGGTGCACAACACACGATAATCAAGACTACTAGAACCACGATGCAGACACTCAGAGGACTAAGCGCTCACGATACCACTTTTGTCACGACCAGAACCGGGCGTGGTAGTGCTACCGGGCACCTGGTGATCTGTCGAGAGAAAATCAGCGGAAATAAAAACATGAACATGAATTAAGAAAAGATAAATAAGCAGGCCAACCAAAGCATTTGCCTTCATCGTATATATACGTAAATACGACGATTATCCTTTTACAAACCACACTTGATAGTGCTACGGACCTCTAAGATTTTACACTATGGCGGGACGGGGCCACGCCATACCACAGATGTATAAGAATCTACGGACTCGGGTAGCGTACCAAAAGATAAGCCTCAGAAGGCAGGCTTCCAATCTGTTGAAGGTGATCTAAAGCGAGGATCGGCGGCCGATGTACCTTTACTGCGGCATGAGCGAGCCCCGAAGGAGTCGATCTGCAGTACAGTATGTGGCGTAAAATGCGTACATGAAATCATAATAGTACATATAAAGCGAGGCGTGTATGATAACTAATCTCTGATTCCAACATAGAAGCGATCGTGTCAGTCGAGGACTCGCGCCACCAGAAGTCATCCCTCGTACGTGGAACTTCTTCCTCCGGCTTGGCGGTCTAGGTACAAATCATGTGATCGTATAACGGTCTCGGCCCGTCTTATGGACCCGATATAGAAAGCGTGTGGAATATATTCGGATGAACGGTAGTCGATGAAATACATTCCGGATGAGCCGGTAGTCAGTGATATACATTCCGGATGAGCCGTGGTCGAGTGAAATACATTCCGGATGAGCCGTGTAATCAGCGAAATACATTCGGATGAGCCGTGTCAAGTGAAATACATTCGGATGAGCCGTTAATCAAGTGAAATACATTCGGATGAGCCGTGTCAAGTGAAATACATTCGGATGAGCGGTAGTCGAGTAGAACCGCGATACTTGCGCGACAAGGCTATCACCGTAACATGGTCAAGTTTCATAACAACAAGCATAAGCAAGTTACATGACTCAAGTACTTTCATTTTATGTCAAAGTCGGATTTTAACCTTAAAGTACTCGTCAGTTAAATTCCTTTTAAGATCCATTTCTTTTACTGGTCACGATACGTAGTATAAAATTAGAGTGATTAACATTGTTAAGTAAACCAAAATGCTTTCCTTTGTAAAATCAAGTAACAACACTTATTTTCCAAGCGTTGAGTTTGCCTAATTTCAAATGCTCGAGTTTCTCATTTTAGAAAAGGTTTAGTAGTTCATAGTTTTAAATCCTTTAAAACATAATTCTCCTTTAAGCGTTTTGAGAAACCTATGTCTTATAAGTGAGTAGGTTATTCTTGTTTATAATCAATCTTATTAAGCGGCCGTGATCTAGGAAATGTAATATCATTTTGTCTAAATCTTAGACACATGCGGATGGAGGTTTCTTGGTTTTTAATAATACTTCATTAGTCAATACATTTTCCTTTTATTACTATTTGCGGTGGTTTTGTCGATACGTTCGATTTGAAATCGATGCAAAACATCCTTAAGCGTTATACCTAACTTCCCGTAAAGCTAGTATAACTCTTAGCTTTCAAAACCAAGTACTACTCGTTCTTTCAAAGCGATTCATAAATCTTTTGAAATACTTCGATTCTTTATTATCACATATCAAGCCATACCTTTTAAACACCAAAAGTACTTGCATCACATAAAGCTATTATAACCAACTTCCCGTAAAGCGGTTATAACCTTTTATGTTTTAAACCAATCAAATACATTTAGCACGTATGCGTCTGCAGTACTACATAGTTCACACATATCATGCTAGAAGAGATAGGAAGAGGTTCACATACCTCGCGGCAGTATCGACAATAAGCAAAATGCTCCAGTACTTCAAGCCGTCGGCTGCCGCCAAGCGGCGTGGGTGCACCAGCGTAGTACTTGACCTATAAGGCCACGAGCGACATTAACTTCTAGATTTCATCATTCCATATTCTCTGAGAAAATTTGGCGACCTCACCATGGCAGCGTAAATCTCCTCGCCAGTGGCTACGGCTTGACGAGGTTAACACGTCTAACGGGCGTGTACAATTCTACTACGGTAATGCTACACAAGTCTACCGTAATACGATCCTATGTAATTCTGATTCGATTCGATTCTTCTCTTTATTATCATACATGTGATTCTTGTTCGGTTACCATTCGAGCTTAAGTCAAAAACATTGCGAAGCGAACTACGTTGATTACATCGATATTCATTCTATATATAGTGTACTTCAACTATATATTCTAACAATCATGTAATTTCCAATTACAATAGAGACAAGATATTACCTCGATAAGCCCAAAATTATCCAAGTTATAAGTCGCTCACGAACAAGGTTTAGCTCTACTCGTGCTTCAAAAGCGCTCGAAACCATGAAGTGTCTACACAACTTCACTTAATACTTCAATAACGGGTGAAGATTTTCCTTAGGGTTTCGTTTAGTGGCTAAAGGAAAGTATAATCGTATTTTAGGGTTTTTAGTATAAAGGGTACTTTGGAGAGTACTCTGAGGTATTTGGCTAAAGTATTTTGGGCATTATAACAATACTTGTAGAATACATTTCTACCAAGGGGTAGTATTTCGACTAGCACAACTAGGCTAGGGGTTATTCTCGGCTAGGCGCCAAAGGGGAGAGGGGTGGTTTTGGGCGAGAACAAGGTTGAGGAGAGGGAGGGATTTTTAACACTTAGAAATTTTGGATGAAGAAGTTCATCAACTTAGAGGGTATTTATAGGTCAAGCAAAGGCCAACCAATGGCGAGATGAAGACAAGTGTGGTGCAAGTGTAGGGCTAGATTTCAACCGTGTGGACCTTATCCGTCTACCACGCTGACTTGCCTGAATATCCTACTGCTCCGGCTCGAGCAATTCGTCCAAGACAAGGCCGTATTGCCGTCGAGCCGCTTCGATGTGAGGGTGACACTTGTCACCCTCGTTGATCCCAAAATGTTTCGTCTCTCGGAAAAATCGTAAAAATAATTAATGACATGGCGGAATTTTCCTACGAAGCTGTGGAAGCGTTTAGTCGGAAAGCGACTCTATCGGCACTTGTGCCCAAATTTCGAAACTTGTCCATTCTTAAGGCAAGAATTTATCGTGCGCCTCGCGTACGTACTCGGAAAATACGAGGTATAACATTCTCCCTCGCCGAAACATGCGTCCGAATGTTCATACCAGCGGATAACGATAAAGTTCCTCTTAACTTTAAACAAATTTCCAATGCCACACATGGCAACAAAGTAACAGCGTACTCTCACGCCTTACTCGTCGCCGCTTCCGAACATGAACTCTTCTCATATCGTACCACACTTGATCATCGCTTGATTTCAAAACCTTGGAGTCACCGCCTCCGACTTGGTTATCTTACTAGCCTCGATCTTCGTAAGGCCATTCCGGCCTTCACGATCTATTACGGCGAACACGCTGCGAACTCATCGATGGTCAACTAAACTTGGGCCCGGCACCCTCGTGACCCTACCGCTAAGCGGGACCACGAGCTGACCCAGCGCCGAAGCAGTGCGGGTTGGCGCGCATGGCTGACCGACCCCTCATCGCTAACTCTTGCTCGCCGACGCGGAACAATCTTGATAAAATCACATCATGAAAGATACCACTTTCATTTACCCGACCAGTTCTAAATCCCATTTTAGCACAAAGCTATCCGAACAAAACACTTAACACATTAACATAACATCAAAACATCAAGTCTCAGAGGTTAAGGATATACGAAGCTACCGCTCAATTCTAATCATAAATGCGCCTGCGGCGCATGCTATGAAAGGCGATGAACGCCGCGTCCATGAGCTGCGCCAGGCTGGTACCTCTCCTATAAGCCTGATCTCGTCACATGGCCACGGCGCGAGTGAAACAAGCGCGATAAAAACGACATTCCGGGATGATGTTTGCAGCATCGTGCCTGAGGGGACGTGAATCGGTGGCTAGCACTCGCGTATACTGAACCCGGAAGCCACAGAGCTCGACCAGCTCCGAATACCTGAGCGTCCACGAAGGCGGGAGGACCACTCTGTCTTGGCGGAGTACATAACTAGGCTAGCTGTGAGGCGGTCGCCTCGAAAGTTACCAAAGGACCTGCTTTGATACGGCCTCTTACTGGCGATCTCTGTCATTCAGTCGACCTCTCGTGCCTCGCATCCTGGTGCGTGAGCTTGCGTGCGGGCAATATCCGTGCGGTGAAGACTACACCGTACAAGCCTACGCCAAGTAATCATCAGCCGGTGATGTAGCGGTGTACTCATCCTCATGCTCGGCTACCACGCGGGGAACATCTGAGCTAATGAGTCGAACTCCACATTGTACTCTCTAATCACCGCGTCACGCCTTAATGTCAAAAATCTGCCGGCGAGCCCTCCTCATCTGTGGAGGCAAGAAATGTGCAAGAAATGCCTCGAGAACTTCGTCCCAATGCTTTGGAAGTGCATGCTCTTCCGGGGCGGCTCGCGAATCAAACGATCAGCTGCGGTATCACGCGGTGATCACGAACCAATACCACCGACTACGCCTGCGAGGCTCGATCACTCTCATGATCATTTGTGGCTGTCGGATAAACTCACGAGTCGTCCTCGGCTCTCGATCCATAGAACAACGGCGGGCTCTGACTCGAGAAAGTCACGTAGCCTCAGCCCATGCGCTCGGGGTGAACTACGGGTGCTCTTGGGGCAGCTGCTGCATCCGACCTATCCTCATATCGGCCACGACCACGGCGATGGCGGGCCATCTCCTTGTACCCCGTCTCATCTGCTCGGTGTGGGGTGGAGGCTCAGTCTTGTAGTCTCGGACCGGCTGCTGCGACTCTAAACTCTCTTTGGTCTTTGGCGGCGTCACGAAACTCGCCGTCGGAAGCTTGTCTCAGTCTTGGCCAGGGCTGCGCCCTCGTACTCCTCTGTATCCCACTAGCGGCTCCTCGTTGCCTTGCCGTCTGGGCACAGGTTGCACTGCGGAGGCATAAGCGGTAAAAGCGAAATCGTCGAGAGGGTCCGACTTATCCTGGACTACAGGCGCGATCTCGGAATGAGAAGAATGAAACCAATCCTAAATGTCCTATAGCCTCCTGATTATAGATGTGGTGCACAACACACGCGATAATCAAGACTACTAGACCGATGCAGTAGACACTTTCAGAGGACTAAGCGCTCACGATACCACTTTTGTCACGACCGAACCGGGCGTGGTAGTGCCTACCGGGCACCACTGGTGATCTGACATCGAGAGAAAATCGGCGGAAATAAAAACATGAACATGAATTAAGAGAAAAGATAAATAGCAGGCCAACCAAAGCAGTTGCCTTCATCGTATATATCATAAATACCGACGGTTATCCTTTTTACAAACCACGCTTGATAGTGCTCTGAGACCTCTAAGATTTTTACAACGGCTATGGGGACGGGGCCCGCCATACCACAGATGTATAAGAATCTACGGACTCGGGGTAACATGCGAAAAGATAAGCCTCGAAGGCGGGCTTCCAATCTGTTGAAAGGTGATCTAAGCGAGGATCGGCGGCCGATGTACCTTTACTGCGGCGTAGGCAGCGGCCGAAGGAGAGTCGATCTGGCAATTGCAGTATGTGGCGTAAAATCTACATGAAATCATAATAGTCTATATAAAGCGGGAAACGTGTATGATAACTAATCTACGATTCGCAACATAGAAGCGATCATGTCAAGTCGGGGACTCGCGCCCTCAAAGTCATCCACCGTACGTGGAACTTCTTCCAGCTGGCGATCTAGGTACAAATCATGTGATATGTATAACGGTCTCGGCCCGTCTTATGGACCCGATATAGAAAGCGTGTGGAATACGTTCCGGATGAACGGTGGTCGATGAAATACATTCGGATGAGCGGTAGTCAAGTGATATACATTCCCGGATGAGCCGTGGTCGAGTGAAATACATTCGGATGAACGTAATCAGCGAAATACATTCCGGATGAGCCGTAATCAAGTGAAATACATTCCGGATGAGCCGGTAATCAAGTGAAATACATTCGGATGAGCCGGTAATCAAGTGAAATACATTCCGGATGGCGGTGGTCGAGTAGAACACGATACTTGCAGCGACAAGGCTATCACCGTAACATGGTCAAGTTTCATAACAACAAGCATAAGCAAGTTACACCCGACTCGAGGTACTTTCATTTTATGTCAAAGTCGGATTTTAACCTTAAAGTACTACGTCAGTTAAATTCCTTTTAAGATCCGTTTCTTTTACAAAGGTCACTTAGATACGTAGTATAAAATTAGAGTGATTAACATTGTTAAGTAAACCAAAATGCTTTCCTTTGTAAAATCAGTAACACTTATTTTCCAAGCGTTCAAGTTTGCCTAATTTCAAATGCTCAAGTTTCTCATTTTAGAAAAGGTTTACGTAGTTCATAGTTTTAAATCGCTAAAACATAATTCTCCTTTAAGCGTTTTGAGAAACCTATGTCTTATAAGTGAGTAGGTTATTCTTGTTTATAATCAATCTTATTAGCGACCGTGATCTAGGAAATGTAATATCATTTTGTCTAATCTTAGCTTACATGCGGATGGAGGTTTCTCTTGGTTTTTAATAATACTTCATTAGTCGATACATTTTCCTTTTATTAGCTGCGATGGTTTTGTCGATACGTTACGATTTCGAAATCGATTAAAACATCCTTAAGCGTTATACCTAACTTCCCGTAAAGCTAGTATAACTCTTAGCTTTCAAAACCAAGTACTACTCATTCTTTCAAAGCGATTCATAAATCTTTTGAAATCTTCGATTCTTTATTATCACATATCAAGCGGTTATTATTCAAATCGATTTACCTTTTAAACACCAAAAGTACTTGCTTATCCACGTAAAGCTATTATAACGACTTCCCGTAAAGCGGTTATAACCTTTTATGTTTTAAACCAATCAAATACATTTAGCACGTATCGTCTGCCGTACTACATAGTTCACATGTATCGTGCTAGAAGAGATAGGAAGAGGTTCACATACCTCGCGGCAGTATCGACAATAAGCAAAATGCTCAAGTACTTGAGCGTCGGCTACCCCAAGCGCGTGGGTGCACCTGCGTAGTAATTCAACCTATAAGGCCAGTGACTTATTAACTTCTAGATTTCATCGTTCCATATTCTCTGAAAATTTGGCGGCACCTCCACGCCAGCGGCGTAAATCTCTCTCCAGTGGCTGCAAGCCAACGGGGTTAACCGTCTAACGGGCGTGTACAATTATACTACCGCGATGTCTACACAAGTCTCAATGTCTGATCCTATGTAATTCTGATTCGATTCGATTCTTCTCTTTATTATCATACATGTGATTCTTGTTGGTTCTCATTCGAGCTTAAGTCAAAAGACATTGTAAGCGAACTACGTTGATTCTATCGATATTCATTCTATATATAGTGTACTTCAACTATATATTCTAACAATCATGTAATTTCCAATTCTGATAGAGACAGATATTACCTCGATAAGCCCAAAATTATCCAAGTTATAAGTGGCTCACGAACAAGGTTTAGCTCTACTCGTGACTTCAAGCGCTCAGAAACCGTAGAAGTGTCTACACAACTACTTAATACTTGATAACGGGTGAAGATTTTCCTTAGGGTTTAGTTTAGTGGCTAAAGGAAAGTATAATCGTATTTTAGGGTTTTTAGTATAAAGGTACTTTGGAGAGTACTACAAGGTATTTGGCTAAAGTATTTTGGGCATTATAACAATACTTGTAGAATACATTTCTACCAAGGGGGGTAGTATTTCGACTAGCACAACTAGGCTAGGGGGGGTTACTCGCGGCTAGGGCACCACACAAGGGGGGGAGAGGGGTGGTGTTTGGACGAGAACAAGGTTGAGGGAGAGGGAGGGATTTTTAACACTTAGAGAAATTTTGGATGAAGAAGTTCATCAACTTAGAGGGGTATTTATAGGTCAAGCAAAGGCCAACCAATGGCCAAGATGAAGACAAGTGTGGTGCAAGTGTAGGGCTAGATTTCAACCATGTGGACCTTATCCATCTACCACACCAACTTGCACAAATATCCTACCTACTCCCACTCAAGCAATTCGTCCAAGACAAGGCCATGTTGCCGTCCAAGCCCTTCGATGTGAGGTGACACTTGTCGCCTCCGTTGGTCCAAAATGTTTCGTCTCTCGGAAAAATCCGTAAAAATAATTAATGACATAGCCGGAATTTTCCCTACGAAAGCTGTGGAAACGTTTCGTCGGAAAACGACTCCTATCGGCACTTGTGCCCAAATTTCGAAACTTGTCCATTCTTAAGGCAAAAATTTAATACGTACGCCCTCACGTACATACTCAGGAAAATACGGGGTATAACAGAGGGCATGCGTCCCTGACTTGATATGACTGTTATGTATTGTGTATTGTAGGTTGGCTATCATACATGTCTCCTGTTTTGTTTGAAGCTGTATGATTTCATTCTGATGCTTCTTGTTTCACATACTTAGTACGTCTTGACCTCGCTTGAAGTGCGTTAAATCTGCATGAGTTTAGGTACCCGATTTGGTGATCCGCGGTGTAGGACCACTTTCGAGTTTTGGATAGCTCCTGCGTTCGAGTTTATCTTTTTGGTATAGTTCCTTGATGCAGGCTTTTATGCGGTTATGGAGTGCAATGGGGCCTTGTCGTCGTATTTGATAAACTCTTAAGTGCTGTATTCATATGTGGGATTGGACTCATGTACAGTGTAGTGTCTTTTTCATGTATATTATATGGCAGCCTTGTCGGCTTTGCCCTTGTACGTATGTTGGTTTAAAAAAAAAAGGGTGTTATTTAAATTCCGCAGTTTGCTTAGATGTTAAGGTAGAAGGGTGCCCAGGTAGGGCACGATCCTGAGCTTGAGGTTGAGGCGTTACACACTTGTCGTCGTAGTTCAGTTAACTCTTAGAGGTCTGTATTCATATGTGGGATTGGACTCGTGTACAGTGTAGTACCTTTTTATTATGTATATTATATGGAAGCCTTGTCGGCTTTGCCCTTGCATGTTCGTTGGTTTTAAAAGAAAAAAAAATGAGGTGTTATTTAATTCCGTGGTTTACTTGTGTCAGTTAGATAGAAGGGTGCCCAGGTAGGGCAGATCCAGCTTGAGGTTAGGGGCGTGAGTGGTATCGAGCGATCGATCTTTTATACCGTAGTTCCATGTCGTATGTAAGGGCGTGCGTATGAATGTATAATACTAATTAGGTTAAGGATGAAAATTTTGGAATTTCAATGAAAATATTCGAACCTCGTGTAGGAAAAATGTGTATTATTGAGGTGGATTCTCAACTTTTGTATTAAGACTTTAAAAATTTATATGAATTATGGATTTTATTTTAGGAATTGGTCACGTAGGTCACGGGAGAATTTACGGTTTGTGAACTACTTTTTTTGAGATTTTTGGCATTACGGATATTTTGGAAGATGAAATATTTTGGGCCAGTAGGAGGCGACACATGACACCCCATTGTGGCACATGGCCCGAAAATTAGGGGACCGCGGCATGGACATTTTTTTGGAGACATGTGGCTCATTTTTGTGGAGGACATATGTCTCAAAGTTGTGGTGGACATATGTATCAAAGTTGTGGTGGACATTTGGTTGGAAGAATCCACTCACACATGGACCCAATCTTCACCATACACATGCTTGAATCTTGGCCATTGAATGTCCTATAAATACCCGCAAGTTGCAAGACTTCCCCGTCAGCAAACAATTTCCAAGTCGCGAAAATACTCTCCCTCCACTTGTAGTTCTCGTCAAAACCCCCTTTGTAGAAAACATTCTTCAAGTATTGTTACTATCCCAAATACCTTAGCCTAAATCCCTTGTAGTATTCCAAAGTAATCTCTATAGCAAGAGCCCGAAAATACTACTTTATACCTGTAGTCGCAAAATCAAACCTTAAAATCTTACATTATACCGTATTTCAGTATATGCGTGAGGACGTACGTAGAAAAGTTTGAACTTTAAGTAGACTTGGCCGAAAATATGTAGTGCACAACACACGATTAGAATCGTTTTTCGAAAGCGTTTTCAAAACTTGCGAAGGAAAATTCGGCTATGTCATTTTTAATTTTTGCGGATTTTTAGAGATGAAATATTTTGGACCAACGAGAGGCGACACTTGTCACCCTCAAGTTGGTGGAGTGTGGGCGGCAACGCACGATTTAGGGGTCAAGTTGGTAAGATATTTTGTGAGGGATTTGTGGAGTAGGGACTAGGGGGCACTTGGGAAAATCTTGGCCCTCCACTTGCCCCCCACTTGGCTAGATCATGGCCATTAGTTTCCCTATAAATACCCCTCCCTTTGTGACGCTTTCTTCATCCACTCCTCACTTCCTTAGTCTTGAGAGACCCTGCCACCGTGAGGCCCATTGGCGAGAGTTTTCACCACTCCTTATGGTGTGGCGAGACCACCCCCTTCCTAGTAGGTGCTAAGCCATGGGGTACCCCCCCTCCTTATGGTGTGGCCGAGACACACCCCCCTTCCTAGTAGGTGCTAAGCCGTGGGGTACCCCCCCCTTGCCTAGTTGTTCTCATAAAATACACCCCCCTCTTGGTAGAAATACTCTCCAAGTATTGTTACTATACCCAAAATACCTTAGCCTTATACCTTGTAGTATTCCAAAAGTTACCTCTATACGTAGAGCCCGGAAATACTACCTTATGTCCTTTTTGTCTCAAGCCAGAAACCACTAAGGAAAATCTTCAGTTGGTTGAAGTATTAAGAAGAAGTTGCGTAGAACTTCTAAGGGTTGTTTGGAGCGGGTTGGAGCACCCGGAGTAGGAGCTAAGCGTTGCTCAGGATCGACATTTAACTTGGATAATTATGGGCTTATCGAGGTAAATATCTTGTCTCCCTTTTGTAATTGAGTTTACATACTATTGAAGTATATGAATTAAGTATAAGTTATATACAAGGAAGGTATATAATAAGGGAATTGAACTGTACTTACATAGGACTGTATTCTGATGAACTTGTGAAGTTTGTGGGTAGGGAAGAGGGCTGATTTTCCTCGAAACTTGTATCTAGATTTATTCTACAGAGTAGTCTAGACATTGATGTTTGTATAACCTTTATAGGTTGAATGTTACTGCGAGTAGCATGTACTACTTGAAAGGTGGACAAGGCTAGTAGGGTTATAAGCGAGTGGGCGTTTTGCTAATAGTCGATAATCGTCGCGGTATGTGATTCTTCTATACTCACGAGCATGATATTTTAAAGAATATATATAGTATGGTGAGCGTGCGTGTGTTAGCTGAGCGTAGTTTCACGGCAATGTCTTTTGACTTAAGCCTGAATAAAAAGAATCTGAAGTATTTCAGAAGAATTAAGTAACCTTTTTGAAAGAAAAGTAACACTGAGTTTTAAAAGCTTAAGAGTTATACTAGCTTTATGGGAAGTTAGGTATAACGACTTAAGAGTAGTAAAAGGAATAGTTTCTTGATTTTAGAAGTTAAGAGACTTGTTCTTAAAGATAGAGACTTGACTTAATTAAATTAATATGAATTTTGTGTGAAACCTCGTTCGTGAGTAATGAGTAGTTGGTTTTAAAAGCAATAATGTTTCTTGATTTGGGAATCGAGAATAAGTATCGAACAAACCACAATGGCGCTAATAAAGAAATGTTTTGACTAATAAAGTATTATTAAAACCGGTAGAAACTTCCATCTGCATAGAAGCTAAGATGAGACAAAATGATATTACATTTCTAGATCATGGCTCTTTGTAATAAGATTGTTATGAACAAGAATAACCTACTCACACATAAGGCATATGTTTCTCAAATTGTTTTAAAGTTAAAACTATGAACTCTGAAACCTTTGAAAAATGAGAAACTTGAGCATTTGAAATTAGGCAAACTTGAGCGTTTGGAAAATAATGTTGTTACTTGATTTTACAAAAGGAAGTGTTTAGTTTACTTAAAAGATAGTCACTCTATTTTTATACTACGGGTATTGTATGACTTTTGTGAAAAAGCGGATCTTTTAAAGAGTTAATACATGAAGTACTTTGGGGCTAAAAAGAGCGTGTTAAACATAAAGTAGAAAGTACCTTGTGTGGATAACTTGAGTGTGTTGATTTGTGATAGCCTTGTAATACTTCATTGTTTGATTTGATAATTAAACATGTTAGGATCTACGTGTGTTAGTGTCTTGTGATGTTTGTGTAAAGGGGTTTCCACTTGTTGTGCTTATGTTGTCTAACGATGGCCGTTATGCTAGTATTATATCACTCGCCTCTTGACATATCACAGGGGTTAAGCGCCCTCCGTCGGGGTATAGCTCGGTGATGCAGGACCGTGATTGAGACTACCTCATGCGAGTCGGGGATCCGTGCGGGCTGCGGGAGTTCGAGTTAGTGTGCGGCCGCGTGGTCATGCGGTCCTTGTGGCCATGCGCGGTGCGAGTCGGCGGATCTTGGGAGTAGCTACCCTCGATGCGGGAATACCTCATGCGGGCTATGAGGTTGGCCTATGCGGGCTGCGGGAAGTTCGAGGACTAGACACGCGCATTAGATCTCTGCGAGCGAGTGGCGGCCGATCATGTGGCGGTCTAGGCAGATCTCGTAATCTGATTTATGACCTTGTTGATGCTTGTAGGTGTTAGTAGTCGGCTATGCCTTCGTACTTACCGTGCGGTTTTATTAGGACACGGTGGGACACGGTGTTCATGTGTATTTCTTAGTGCTTTTATATCATAGGCTGGCGGTGAGGAAGGTATTCCACGGGCGTGATTGATGTTGTGGGCGTGAGACCCGTAGTTATATTTAAGTGATGACTTTGAGGCGTGAGTCACGACTTGACATGTTGCTTATTTATTTTGAGCGTAGTTTGGTTATCATACATGTCTCTGCTTTATATAGACTACTATGATTTCATTCTGATATTTTGATTTCACATACTTGGTACTGTTGTCTTGACCTCGCCCGAGCTGCGTTAATCTGCGGTAGAAGTACGCGATGTTGATCCTCGCTCGTAGTCCGCGATTCGGCGTTTGGGAAGCTCCGTTTCTCGGAGGCTTATCTTGGTATAGTCCCTGTTGTTGTAGGTGCTTACATTCGGGGTATGGCGGAACCTGTCGTCGTTGTTGTCATATCATTCGTAAGTGCAGTAATCTTGTTGTGGGCAGGGTTGTAATGGGATGTAACTGTTCGTATCTAAGTTTTTATATATTTATGCCGAAAGGCAACTTTTCTTCAGATAAACATGTGTTTCCTTTGCATTATTTCATGTTGTGTTTTATGTTCCGCTGATTTTCTTTGATGTATGACTACTTGGGTGCCCGGGTAAGGCACGATCCACGAACCAGGCAGTCGTGACAAAAAGTGGTATCGAGCGATTAATCCTCGGAAAGTGTCTGAGGCCGTATCTAGTAAGTCTTGATTATCGGTGTGTTGTGCACCTTGATGTCGAGGAGGCTATAGGATAATTAGGATTGGTTTCCATTCTTCTCACTCTGAGATCGTGCCTTAGAGCTGTGTTGTAAGTTGGACCCTCTAACGTATTTCTTTCCACTTGCGGGTATGCCTCGCGTAGGGCAAGCCGGGCAGGGAGGCGAAGCGGCCAGGAGGCTGCGGTAAGTCTGAGAGATTCACGAGGCTGAGGCCCAATCATCGCTGAGGTGGTGCCGTTTAGGGAGTTCTGCGACATCGCGGCCCAGTGAGTTTGCGGCGGCGGTGGTTCCTCTGCGGCCATGACATTGAACGCCGGTTCCACGGCCAGGAAAGCAGAGAAGATAGATTGCAAGGCGACCATTACTAGTATGGATTTAGCAGCGAGAATATTTATGCATCGATTTATCACGGGTCATGATGACTATCTAAGAGAGGTGGTGCGAGAATAGCTCGTCGATTGAAGCTTGAGCATGGCTGCGTCGGAGCTTATCGCGGCCAGAAAGCGTAAGATCGGCGGGTTAACGAGATCGGCGAAGAGGGCGGTCGGCGGGGCCGCCAGGTAACTTCGGCGAGTCGCCTCGGCCGGCTGGATACGCCTCGCCCGGTGAGTGGTCTCGCGGATTCGGGGCGTTTGGGGTATCTGGAGTTGGTGAGCTCGGGGCTTAGGTTCCACGATATGTGGCGTCGTCGGGAATGTCGTCTTTTGTTGGTGCTCGTTTCTGGCCGTCGAGCCGTGTGTCGAAAGGATGTCTAGTAGGAGGGATGCAGTAGGAGGACTCGGCCCGAGGATCGGTGGGTAGTTCGTCATCTTCCTAGCTATCGCCTACGGGGTAGGTTTGATTAGAGCGACTAAGGGGCGGCGATGAATCTGAATATATCCTTAACCTACAGAGATTGATGCGTGTAAGATGAGCATATCTTAAGTGTTATGTTCAGATAACATAAGTGTAAATTGTGGTTAGAAACCATGGTTAGATAGAAAGGGTAAGATTGGGGATAAGGAAAGTGTGAGCCTTAGAATGTTATACGTAGGGACCTTAGAGGCAAGGCCGTCTCGAAAGAAAGATTTATTTTATGTTTGACCACTTATCGGAGTGCATAGTGCGTGAGCTATGTTTTGGGATAAGTCACGAGTAATGTGGAATGAAGAGGGTAGTTGAGCTAAGAAGACCGCTAGGTTTTAAGTAGCGTGATTAGTAAGATTGTTAGGATCGGGAGCTAGTGTTTTGGCGTTGCAGGGTGGGTTGAGAGGCCATGTTGTGGGTCGACCGCGGCTGTATGGTGATGGGTCGGTTTGTGGTGGTCGCTTTGTGTTAGGGTCATGAGGGTGTTAGGCCCAAGTTTAGTTAACAGTGCGAGTTCGTGGATCGTTCGACCGATGGTCGGGCGATGGGGTCGACCATCGTGTCTTTTCGATCGAGATTGTTTACTCGGCGAGAAGTTATGCGAGATGTTATTTGTCGGGAAGGTTGTAAGCTGCAGGGTGCCTCTTTCACCTTATGTGACGATGGAAACCAGTGCATTTGTTTCTTTTTCTGGAAGTTTTACCAGGCAGGGTTAGGAACTCAGGTGAGTCTCAGAATCGCATTCGCCCTCGGGCCAGTGTTTGGATTTCGGGGGAGTTGTGAGGATTGTTGTCTCTTGTTGTGGGAGTGTTTTATAACTACCATTTCAGTTTTCGGATGTCACCTTATGAAGCTTTAGGGGCGGAAGTGTAAGTTGCCGGTCGATTGGTTCGATGTTGGCAAGGTTCAGATTGTTGGTTCATACCTGTTTCAGCAGAATGTGGTTAGGGTATGACGAGTAAGGGGAGAGGCGAGCATGTGTTAAGAACACAGATGTGATCATTTCGTTTGTAAAGAGAAGGTGCGAAGGGTGTATATTTTAGACTTTGGGGTGGGAGCTTTTGTTATACTAGAGATGATTCCTCGTGGACTTGGAGGTAAGTATTTGCGCTTGTTGTGTTGTGGCCAGGTGTGGCATGGTTGTTTTCGTAAGTATAGCAGTGAAGACTATACTGGCTCCTGTTTGTTTTGAGACTTAGAAGGAACATTCGGGACGAATGTTTCTAAGGAGGGGAGAATGTTATACCCCGTATTTCGGAGTATATGCGTGAGGGCGTGCGTGAAAAGTTTGAACTTTAAGTAGACTTGGCGAAAATATTTTGTGCACAACACGATTAGAATCGTTTTTTATCGAAGCGTTTTCAAAACTGCGAAGGAAAATTCCGTCTATGTCATTTTAATTTTTGCGGATTTTTAGAGGCGAAATATTTTGGACCGAGAGGCGACACTTGTCACCCTCGAGTTGGTGGAGTGTGGGCGGCAACCTTGCGATTTAGGGGTCAAGTTGGTAAGATATTTGTGAGGATTTGTGGAGTAGGGACTAGGGGCACTTGGGCAAATCTTGGCCTCAGCTTGCCCCAGCTAGATCATGGTCATTGGTTTCCTATAAATACCACTCGCTGTGAAGCTTTCTTCGTCCATCCTCACTTCCTTAGTCTTGAGAGCCCCTCTCACCGTGAGGCCAGCAGCGAGAGTTTTCACCCACTCCTAATGGTGTGGCGAGACACACACTTCTAGTAGGTGCTAAGCGTGGGGTACCCACTCCTTATGGTGTGGCGAGACCACCCCATTCTAGTAGGTGCTAAGTAGTAGGGTACCCCACTTGCTAGTTGTTCTCATAAAATACACCCTCTTGGTAGAAATACTCTCAGTATTGTTACTATACCCAAAATACCTTAGCCTTATACCTTGTAGTATTCCAAAAGTTACCTCTATCGTAGAGCAGGAAATACTACCTTATGTCCTTTTGTCTCAAGCCAAAACCACTAAGGAAAATCTTCGGTTGGTTGAAGTATTAAGAAGAAGTTGTGTAGAACTTCTAAGGGTTGTTGGAGCGGGTTGGAGCACCGGAGTAGGAGCTAGCGTTGCTCGGGATCGACGTTTAACTTGGATAATTATGGGCTTATCGAGGTAAATATCTTGTCTCCTTTTGTAATTGAGTTTACATACTATTGAAGTATATGAATTAAGTATAAGTTATATCTGAGGAAGGTATATAAGAAGGGAATTGAGCTGTACTTACATGGAATTTGTATTCTGATGAACTTGTGAAGTTTGTGGTAGGAAGGGCTGCCCAATTTTCCTCGAAACTTGTATCTAGATTTATTCTACAGTAGTCTAGACATTGATAGGTTGTATAACCTTTATAGGTTGAATGTTACTGCGAGTAGCGTGTACTACTTGAAAGGTGGACAAGGCTAGCGGGTTATAGCCGTGAAGCGTTTTGCTAATAGTCGATAATCATCGCGAGGTATGTGATTCTTCCTATACTCTTGAGCATGATATTTTAAAGAATATATATAGTACGATAGACGTACGTGTGTTAACTGAACGTAGTTTTACGGCAATGTCTTTTGACTTAAGCACGAATAAAAGAATCGAAGTATTTGAATAATTAAATAACCTTTTTGAAAGAAAGTAACCTTTGGGTTTTAAAAGCTTAAGAGTTATACTAGCTTTATGGGAAGTTAGGTATAACGACTTAAAGTAGTAAAAGGAATGGTTTCTTGATTTTAGAAGTTAAGAGACTTGTTCTTAAAAGATAAGAGACTTGACTTAATTAAATTAATATGAATTTTGTGTGAAACCTCGTTCGTGAGTAATGAGTAGTTGGTTTTAAAAGCAATAATGTTTCTTGATTTGGGAATCGAGAATAAGTATCGAACAAACCACGCGGCGCTAATAAAGAAATGTTTTGACTAATAAAGTATTATTAAAACCGGTAGAAACTTCCATCTGCATAGAAGCTAGATGAGACAAAATGATATTACATTTCTAGATCATGGTGTTGTAATAAGATTGTTATGAACAAGAATAACCTACTCACACATAAGGCATATGTTTCTCAAATTGTTTTAAAGGATTAAAACTATGAACTACGAAACCTTTCGAAAAATGAGAAACTTGAGCATTTGAAATTAGGCAAACTTGAACGTTTGGAAAATAATGTTGTTACTTGATTTTACAAAGGGAAGTGTTTCGGTTTAGTTAAAAAGATAGTCACTCTATTTTTATACTACGGGTATCGTATGACTTTTGTTAAAGAAACGGATCTTTTAAAGAGTTAATACATGAAGTACTTTGGGGCTAAAAACCCGAACGTGTTAAACATAAAGTAGAAAGTACCTTGTGTGGATAACTTGAGTGTTGATTTGTGATAGCCTTGTAATACTTCCTTGTTTGATTTGATAATTAAACATGTTAGGATGCTACGTGTGTTAGTGTCTTGTGATGTTTGTGTAAAGGGGTTTCCCTTGTTGTGCTTATGTTGTCTAACGGTGGCCGTTATCTAGTATTATATCACTCGCCTCTTGACATATCACAGGGGTTAGCGCCCTCCGTCTGAGGGTATAGCTCGGCGATGCAGGACCGTGATTGAGACTACCTGCATGCGGGTCGGGGATCTATGCGGGCTACGGGAGTTCGAGTTAGTGTGCGGCCGCTTGTGGTCATGCGGTCCTTGTGGCCATGCGGATGCGAGTCGGCGGATCTGGGAGTAGCTACCCTCGATGCGAGAATACCTCATGCGGGCCTATGAGGTTGGCCTATGCGGAGTGCGGGAAGTTCGAGGACTGAACACGCGCATTAGATCTTTGCGGCGAGTGGCGGCCGATCATGTGGCGATGCAGGCAGATCTCATGTCTGATTTATGACATTGTTGAGTACTATGGGTGTTAGTAATCGGCTATGCCTTACGTACTTACCGTGCGGTTTTATTAGGACACGGTGGGATCGGTGTTCGTGTGTATTTCTTGGTGCTTTTATATCATAGGCTGGCGGTGAGGAAGGTATTCCACGGGCGTGATTGATGTTGTGGGCGTGAGACCCGTAGTTATATTTAGTGATGACTTTGAGGCGTGAGTCACGACTTGACATATTTGCTTATTTATTTTGAGTGTAGTTTGGTTATCATACATGTCTCTGCTTTATATAGACTACTATGATTTCATTCTGATATTTTCGATTTCACATACTTGGTACTGTTATGACCTCGCTTGAGCTGCGTTCATCTGCGGTAGAGAGTACACGATGTTGATCCTCGCTCGTAGGGTCGCGATTCGGCGTTTGGGAAGCTCGTTTCTCGGAGGCTTATCTTGGTATAGTCCCTGTTGTTGTAGGTGCTTACATTCGGGGTATGGCGAAACCTGTCCGTCGTTGTTGTCATATCATTCGTAAGTGCAGTAATCTTGTTGTGGCGGGGTTGTAATGGGATGTAACTGTTCGGATCTAAGTTTTTATATATTTATGCCGAAAGACAACTTTTCTTTAGATAAACATGTGTTTCCTTTGCATTATTTAATGTTGTGTTTTATGTTCCGCTGATTTTCTCTGATGTATGACTACTTGGGTGCCCGGGTAAGGCACGATCCACGAACCGGGCAGTCGTGACAAAAGTAGTATCGAGCGATTAATCCTCGGAAAGTGTCTGAGCCGTATCTAGTAAGTCTTGATTATCGGTGTGTTGTGCACCATGATGTCGAGGCTATAGGATAATTAGGATTGGTTTCCATTCTTCTCACTCTGAGATCGTGCCTTAGAAATTTGTGTTGTAAGTTGGACCCTCTAACGTATTTCTTTCCCTACCGTTATGCCTCGCGTAGGGCAAACCGGGCGGAGGCGAAGCGGCGAGGCTGCGGTAAATCTGAGAGATTCTGAGGCCTGAGCCCAATCATCACTGAGGTGGTGCCATTTAGAGTTCTGCGACATCGCGGCCCGTGAGTTTGCTGCAGCGGCGATGGTTCCTCTGCGGCTATGACATTGAACCTTGATTCACGGCCAAGCGAAGATAGATTGCAAAGGCGACCACATTTACTAGCTATGGATTTAGCAGCGAGAATATTTATGCATCGATTTATCACGGGTCATGATGACTATCTTTGAGAGGTGGTGCAAGAATAGCTCGTCGATTGAAGCGAGCATGGCTGCGTCTGGATTATGCCTTGTGGCCAGAAAGCGTAGGGATCGATGGGTTAACGAATCGTGAAGAGGGCGGATCAGCGGGGCCGCGGGTAACTTTGGCGAGTCGCCTCAGCGGCCTGGATACACGCCTCGCGGTCTGAGTGGTCCTCGCGGATTCGGGGCGTTTGGGGTATCACGGAGTTAGTCGAGCTCGGGGCTTCGGTTCCACGATATGGCGTCGTCGGGAATATCGTCTTTTGTTGGTGCTTTCGTTTCTGCGGCCGTCGGGCCGTGTGTCGAAAGGATGTCCTAGTAGGAGGATGCAGTAGGAGGACTCGACCCGAGGATCGGTGGGTAGTTCGTCATCTTCCTGGCTATCGCCTACGGGGTAGGTTTGATTAGAGCGACTAAGGGGCGAGCGATGAATCTGAATATATCCTTAACCCTCTAGAGATTAGTACGTGTAAGATGAGCATATCTTAAGTGTTATGTTCAGATAACATAAGTGTAAATTGTGGTTAGAAACCATGGTTAGATAGAAAGGGTAAGATTGGGGATAAGGGAAAGTGTGAGCCTTAGAATGTTATACGTAGGGACCTTAGAGGCAAGGCCATCTCGAAAGAAAGATTTATTTTATGTTTGACCACTTATCGGAGTGCATAGTGCCACGTGAGCTATGTTTTGGGATAAGTCACTGGTAATGTGGAATGAAAGAGGGTAGTTGAGCTAAGAAGGCCAGGTTTAAGTAGCGTGATTAGTAAGATTGTTAGGATCGGGAGCTAGTGTTTTGGCGTTCTTAGGGTCGGGTTGAGGCCATGTTGTGGGTCAACCCGCGGCTGTATGGTGATAAATTCGGTTTGTGGTGGTCGCTTTGTGTTAGGGTCATGAGGGTGTTAGGCCTAAGTTTAGTTAACGTCTGAGTTCGTGGATGCGTTCGACCGATGGTCGGGCGATGGTCGACCAATCGTGTCTTTCGATCGGGGTATTTACTCGTGAGTTATGCGAGATGTTATTTGTCAGGAAGGTTGTAAGGCTGCACGGGGTGCCTACTTTCACCTTATGTGACTGATGGAAACCAGTGCAGTGTTTCTTTTCCTGGAAGTTTTACCAGGCAGGGTTAGGAACTCAGGTGAGTCTCAGAATCGCATTCGCCCTCGGGCCAGTGTTTGGATTTCGGGGGAGTTGTGAGGATTGTTGTCTCTTGTTGTGGGAGTGTTTTATAACTACCATTTCAGTTTTCGGATGTCACCTTATGAAGCTTTAGGGGCGGAAGTGTAAGTTGCTTGATCGATTGGTTCGATGTTAGCGAGTTCAGTTGTTGGTTCATACATTTGTGAGAATGTGGTTAGGGTATGACGAGTAAGGGGAGAGGCGAGCATGTGTTGAGAACACAGATGTGATCATTTCGTTTGTAAAGAGAAGGTGCGAAGGGTGTATATTTTAGACTTTGGGGTGGGAGCTTTTGTTATACTAGAGATGATTCCTCGTGGACTTGGAGGTAAGTATTTGCGCTTGTTGTGTTGTGGCCAGGTGTGGCATGGTTGTTTTCGTAAGTATAGCAGTGAAGACTATACTGGCTCCTGTTTGTTTTGAGACTTAGAAGGAACATTCGGGACGAATGTTTCTAAGGAGGGGAGAATGTTATACCGTATTTCGGTATATGCGTGAGGGCGTGCGTAGAAAAGTTTGAACTTTAAGTAGACTTGGCGAAAATATTTTGTGCCTGACACGATTAGAATCGTTTTTAAATGACGTTTTCAAAACTGCGAAGGAAAATTCGGCTATGTCATTTTTAATTTTTGCGGATTTTTAGAGGCGAAATATTTTGGACCAGCGAGAGGCGACCTTGTCACCTCGAGTTGGTGGAGTGTGGGCGGCAACGCACGATTTAGGGGTCGAGTTGGTAAGATATTTTGTAAGGGATTTGTGGAGTAGGGACTAGGGGCACTTGGGCAAATCTTGGCCTCCGCTTGCCCCCCAGCTAGATCATGGCCGTTGGTTTCCTATAAATACCCTCGCTGTGAAGCTTTCTTAAATCCACTCCTCTTTAGTCTTGAGAGCCCTCCCGCACCGTGAGGCCCATGTCAGAGTTTTCACCCACTCCTTTATGGTGTGGCGAGACATACCACCACTTCTAGTAGGTGCTAAGCGTGGGTACCCACTCCTTATGGTGTGGCAGAGACCACCCATCACAGTAGGTGCTAAGCGTAGGGTACCCCACTTGCCTTGTTGTTCTCATAAAATACACCCCCCCTCTTGGTCGACATACTCTCCCCAGTATTGTTACTATACCCAAAATACCTTAGCCGGATACCTTGTAGTATTCCAAAGTTACCTCTATCGTAGAGCAGGAAATACTACCTTATGTCCTTTTGTCTCAAGCCGAAACCAAGGAAAATCTTAGTTGGTTGAAGTATTAAGAAGAAGTTGCGTAGAACTTCTAAGGGTTGTTTGGAGCGGGTTGGAGCACCCGGAGTAGGAGCTAAGCGTTGCTCAGGATCGACATTAACTTGGATAATTATGGGCTTATCGAGGTAAATATCTTGTCTCCCTTTTGTAATTGAGTTTACATACTATTGAAGTATATGAATTAAGTATAAGTTATATACAAGGAAGGTATATAAGAAGGGAATTGAACTGTACTTACATAGGACTGTATTCTGATAGACTTGTGAAGTTTGTGGGTAGGGAAGGGCTTACAATTTTCCTCGAAACTTGTATCTAGATTTATTCTCTGAGTAGTCTAGACATTGATAGTTGTATAACCTTTATAGGTTGAATGTTACTGAGTAGTATGTACTCTTGAAAGGTGGACAAGGCTAAGTAGGGTTATGGCGAGTGGGCGTTTTGCTAATAGTCGATAATGTCGTCGCGGTATGTGATTCTTCTATACTCTTGGCGTGATATTTTAAAGAATATATATAATGCGGTAGGCGTCGTGTGTTAGCGAGCGTAGTTTCTGGCAATGCCTTTTGACTTAAGCTTTGAATAAAAAGAATGAAGTATTTGGAAGAATTAAGTAACCTTTTTGAAAGAAGAGTAACCTTGGGTTTTAAAAGCTTAAGAGTTATACTAGCTTTATGGGAAGTTAGGTATAACGACTTAAGAGTAGTAAAAGGAATAGTTTCTTGATTTTAGAAGTTAAGAGACTTGTTCTTAAAGATAAGAGACTTGACTTAATTAAATTAATATGAATTTGTGTGAAACCTCGTTCGTGAGTAATGAGTAGTTGATTTTAAAAGCAATAATGTTTCTTGATTTAGAATCGAATAAGTATCGAACAAACCACAGCAGCGCTAATAAAGGGAAATGTTTTGACTAATAAAGTATTATTAAAACCAGTAGAAACTTCCATCTGCATACATTTCCTAGATCATGGCTGCTGTAATAAGATTGTTATGAACAAGAATAACCTACTCACACATAAGGCATATGTTTCTCAAATTGTTTTAAAGGATTAAAACTATGAACTACGAAACCTTTCGAAAAATGAGAAACTTGAGCATTTGAAATTAGGCAAACTTGAACGTTTGGAAAATAATGTTGTTACTTGATTTTACAAAGGGAAGTGTTTCGGTTTACTTAAAAAGATAGTCACTCTATTTTTATACTACGGGTATTGTATGACTTTTGTGAAAGAAAAGGATCTTTGAAAGAGTTAATACATGAAGTACATTGGGGCTAAAAACCCGAACGTGTTAAACATAAAGTAGAAAGTACCTTGTGTGGATAACTTGAGTGTGTTGATTTGTGATAGCCTTGTAATACTTCCTTGTTTGATTTGATAATTAAACATGTTAGGATGCTACGTGTGTTAGTGTCTTGTGATGTTTGTGTAAAGGGGTTTCCCTTGTTGTGCTTATGTTGTCTAACGGTAAGCCGTTATGCTAGTATTATATCACTCACCTCTTGACATATCTAGGGGTTAGGCTGCCTCCGTGCGGGGTATAGCTCGGTGATGCAGGACCGTGATTGAGACTACCTCGTGGGTCGGGGATCCGTGCGGGCTACGGGAGTTCGGGTTAGTGTGCGGCCGCTTGTGGTCATGCGGTCGCTTGTGGCCGTGTGGTGCGAGTCGGCGGATCTTGGGAGTAACTACCCTCGATGCGGGGAATACCTGTGCGGGCACATGAGGTTGGCTTTATGCGGGTGCGGGAAGTTCCAAGACTGAACCGCGCGTTAGATCTGCGGGCGAGTGGCGGCCGATCATGTGGCGATGCAGGCGGATCTCGTGTCTGATTTATGACCTTGTTGAGTGCGTAGGTGTTAGTAGTCGGCTATGCCTTCGTACTTACCGTGCGGTTTTATTAGGACACGTGGGATCGGTGTTCATGTGTATTTCTTGGTGCTTTTATATCATAGGCATTGCTGCGGTGAGGAAAGGTATTCCACGGGCATGATTGATGTTGTGGGCGTGAGACCGTAGTTATATTTGAGTGATGACTTTGAGCGTGAGTCACGACTTGACATTTGCTTATTTATTTTGAAGCGTAGTTTGGTTATCATACATGTCTCTGCTTTATATAGACTACTATGATTTCATTCTGATATTTTGATTTCACATATACTTGGTACTGTTATCTTGACCTCGCCCGAGGCTGCGTTCATCTGCATGGTAGAGTACACAGTGTTGATCCTCGCTCGTAGGAGTCCTGATTCGGCGTTTAGGAAGCTCCGTTTCTCGGAGGCTTATCTTAGTATAGTCCTGTTGTTGTAGGTGCTTACATTGAGGGTATGGCGAACACTGTCGTCATTGTTGTCATATCATTCGTAGAGTGCATGTAAATCTTGTTGTGGCGGGGTTGTAATGGGATGTAGCTGTTGGATCTAAGTTTTTATATATTTATGCGAAAGGCAACTTTTCTTGAGATAAACATGTGTTTCCTTTGCATTATTTCATGTTGTGTTTATGTTCGTGATTTTCTACGATGTATGACTACTTGGGTGCGGGTAAGGCACGATCCACGAGCCGAGCAGTCGTGACATCTTCATTGTTGGATGAAGTGTTAAAGAGAAGTTGTTTAAAAACTTCTAAGGGTTGCTTGGAGCGGTTTGGAGCGTTCAGATTAGGAGCTAAACGTTGCTCAGGATCGACTTATATCTTGGATAATTTTGGGCTTATCGAGGTAATAATCTTTGTCCTTCTGTTGTAATTGGAGATTACATATTGTAGTAGTTTATAATTGAGTATAAGATATTAGAAGGATGATAAAAAGAAGAGAATTGAACTGTATTTACATTGGACTGTATTTACAGTAGACTTGTGTAGTATTGTGGGGAGGGAGGTGCTGCCCAATTTTCCGTAGAATAAGAAACTTTATGCTTAGAACATTCTACGAAGTAGTCTAGACGTTGATAGACGTATTTGATTATTATAGGTTGATACTCTGCGCGCGACATATTCGACTTGGCAGGTGGATTTAGCCGAGGAGGTATGTGATTCTTCCTATCCTCTTGAGCATGATATTTGTGAAATATATATGAAACGGTGAGCGTCGTGTGTTAACTGAATTTGGTTTCACTTTGATGTCTTTTGACTTGAGTTCTAAATAGTAAGAATCTTGAAATATTTCAAAAAGAGTTATGAATCATTATTCGGAAGGAAATTAATACTTGGTTTTAAAGGAATAAGTTCTTTTGGTTTTCCAAACAAATGAGAATGTTTTGATTTATTATAAAGCTTAAGTGTTATACTAGCTTTATGGGAAGTTAGGTATAACGACTTAATAAAGATAAAAAGAACGATTTACTTACTTGATTATGAAAGCCTTGTAATGATTTCTGAATGTGTGGTAAGTTGGTTCGATAAGTAAACATGTTATGATGCTACGGGTGTTAGTGTCTTATGACTTGTGGTAAGGGGGTTTCTTGTTGTGCTTATGTTGGTTACGATAAGCTGGTTGTGCTTATGATTATATCACTTACCCCACGACATTCTGAGCGCGAGTTAGCTACCCCGTCGAGAATACCTCATGCGGGTCCATGAGACCTATGCGAACTCTGGTAGTCGAGAATCACTCGGGTGTTCTGGCCGTCGAGAATACCTCATGCGGTCAGTGGCCATGCGGTTGCGGGAGTCGAGGAAGATGCAGCGGGTTAACTACCGTCGAGAGTACCTCATGCGGGTCGCGGGACTATGCGGACTCTGGTAGTCGAGTTAGGCTCGCGTATATTGATCTTATGGGCGAATGGCCTTGCCCGATCATTAGCAGCCTAGAAAAGACCTGTTGCGTTACATCTATTTGCTATTGTTTATGTTATAGCACTATATGCGGTTAAATTGGGTTGTTTAAATGCGTATTTGTGAATTTGTTTTAAAATGTTATGATTTCATTTGATGCTACGGTTTCACATACTTGGTACTGTTGTCTTGACCTCGGCTTGAAGCTGCGTTCATCTGCATGGTAGAGTACTCGATTGTTGATCCTCGCTCATAGGATCAGATTACGCTTTTAGGAAAGCTCAGTTTCTCGGAGGCTTATCTTTGGTATGATTCCACTGTCATTGTAGGTTTATGTACATTCGGGGTATGGCGGGGCCTGTCCGTCATAGTTATTATAAACTCTTAGAAGTGCAGTAGTCTATTGTAAATGGGTTTTGTAAAGGATGTAACTGTCAGGCTTTGATATATATATACATGCTGAAAGGCAAATTTCTTTTTAGGTTAGACTATTTCTTATTTTACATTGTTCTATGTTGTAAGTTTATTTCCGCTGGTTACTCTGATGTATATCTACTAGGGTGCCCGGGTAAGACACGATCATGGGCGGGTTGAGTCGTGACAAAAGTGGTATCAAGCGATTAATCCTCGGAAAGTGTCTGACCAGTATCTAGTAGAGTCTTGATTATCGGCGTGTTGTGCACCTTGCTATAATCGAGGAGGCTCTGAGATATTTAGGATTGATTTCCATTCTTCTCACTCTGAAATCGTGCCTTAGAGCTGTATTATAAGTTGGACTCCTTCTGACACATTCTTATGTACGATTATGCCTCGCGCGCGGCAACCGGGCCCGAGAAGAGCAAGCGGCTAAGGAGGCGCTAGTAGGGCCTTGAGAGGTTCTGAGGCACGAGCCCGATCTTTACACGGTGATGCTACAGACGGCGAGTTCCACGGCGCCACCGGCCCGAGTTTAGAGCCGCGGCGGTGGCCTCGAGACCACGGTACTGAGCCTCGGCCCGCGGCCGGGGCGAGAGGATATGGGTTACAAGGAGATGGCGATTATTAGCGGGATCGTGGCGAGCATGAGATGAGCGAGACAGCGATTCCGATTATACACATAGTTCACCCGGATCTGATAGCTTGAGACTTCAGGACTTTTTGAGTTGCAGCCCACCTGAGTTCTATGGATCGAGGACTGAGGATGATCAGCAGGAGTTTATCCGACAGTTGCAGCGAATCATGAGAGTGATCAAGGCCTCGGAGATCGAGTCGGTAGTATTGGGTTCACATTGACTACGTGATACTGCAGTCGACTAGTTTGATTCATGGGAGCTGTCCCGGGGAGAGCATGCGCTTCCAGCTATTTGGGGCGAGTTCTCAGAGGCGTTTCTTAGCCACTTCTTGCCTTCGCAGATGAGGAAACGCGGGCGATAGGTTTCGATGTTGAGGCAGAGCGGGCGGGCGGTCGGTACAACGTAGAGTTTGACTTCGTTGGCTCGATGCGTCCGCGTTAATGCGAACATGGAGGGCGAGTGCACCGCTATGTCACGAGGCTCGATGATTATTTGGCGAAGGTTGCTCGGGTGTAGCTCTTGGTAGGGGCATGAACATTGCCGCATGCGGCTTATGCGCAGGTGTGAGAGCGTGGCGGCGGATTGTGGATATCAGCGAGAAGAAGGCGGGGCGAGGTATTTTGGTAGCTCGGGCGGGCGGTGCCGGCCGAACTAGATTTGCACCTCGGCCGGCTCGAAGCGCTCATCCACCGTCTTGGGACATCCAGTATTCGGGGCGAGTCGGGGCTTGAGCTTCGAGGAAGCGAGGATACTAACGTCGAGACCACCTCACTCCGGTGTGGCGATGTGGTAGATCCATTCACGGGAGTTGTGGTGATACCTCGGGAGCTTGTTACACTTGTGGCCAGCGGTCATATTTGAGCTGTCGACGAGCGGTGCAGATGGTAGGGTTCGGCTACGGGGTCTTTCGTCGGTCTTCATCTCCTACGATTACTCGCCGGAGGGCGGTGCTCGTGGACCAGCGGTGGCGAGGTCGTGGCAAAGGGTCTAGTTCGGCGGTCCTCGAGAACCACATTTATGCCATGTCCGGCCGCGGGACGGGGCGTCACCGGATGTAAATCACGGTACATTATTGGTTTCATGTTGTGGCGTGTATGCCTTGATAGATCGGGTTCTACCTTGTCTATATATCTCCTCATATTCTGGTAGGATGAGGATAGAGCACGAGTCCATAGATCCTTTTGAGGTAGCTACGCCCGATGGGTGATTGATGTAGTGGCGGGTATATAGGGCTTGCCCGGTGACTATATCTGATCGTCGGACCTGGCGGACTTGATAGAGTTGGATATGTGAACTTTGATGTGATTATGGGTATGGATTGGTTAGCTTCTTGCTACGCCAATGTGGTATGGGAGAGATTGATGCAGTTCGGTTTCTGAGGCCAGGTTGCTCAGTGGGAGGAACAACTTTGTGTCGTAGAGGTAGGTTTATTTCTTACCTCGAGGCTAGGAAGATGGTGCATAAGGGTATATCTACCATCTTATTCGGGTATTTGATCGAGTAGAGATACGGACCTTGATCAGTTCGATAGTTAGAGAGTTCCCAGGCGTGTTCCCAGACGACCTCGGGTATCCCTCACGAGAGAGATTGAGTTTTGTATCGATGTGTTGCGGACACTCGGCTTATATCCATTCGCCATACGAGGATAGCACTGCCGAGTTGAGAGAGTTGAAGGACCGGTGAAAGATTTGTTGGAGAAGGGCTTTATCAGGCCTAGTGTTTCTCCCTGGGGAGCGCCAGTATTATTCGTGAGGAAGAAGGATGGGAAGCTGCGCATGTGTGTTGATTACAGGCAGCTGAATAAGGTTACCATCGAAGCAGTACCCCTCCCGGGATTGATGATTTGTTCGACCGATTGCGAGTGCGAGTGTTTCTCGAGATAGACCTGCGATCTGGTTATCATCAGTGAGTTAGGAGATGGATGTCCACAGGATGCATTCGGACCGGTATGGGCACTATGAGTTGAGGTTATGTCTTTCGGTTTGACGAATGCTCGTGATGTTATGGATTTGATGAGCGAGTGTTCAAGCCATTTTGGATATGTTTGTTATAGTATTCATTGATGACATCTTGGTTTATTCGCTCGGGCGAGGCATGCGAGCATTTGAGGGCGGTCTTGAGAGTCCTCGGGATCGTGATTTGTATGCCAAGTTCTCTGTCACGACCGAACCGGGCGTGGTAGTGCCTACCGGGCACCCTAGTGATACAACATCAGTAATGTCGGTACATAAAACAAGACATGAAATAATATGAAGTGTAAGCAGTTTTCTGCGAAAAGTTGCCTTCGGCATATATATAAAACTTGAATCGACGATTTACATCCGCACTACGGACTGCGCCCAGCGATTACTCTGAGACCTCTAAGAATGATATAACAACAATGGCGGAGCAGGGCCGCCATACCACGAATGTAAGTACCTACGGCGGGGACTATACGTGATAAGCCTCGGGAAGCGGAGCTTCCAACGAGCTTGTGATCCTAGAGAGAGGATCGGCGGCGGTGTACCTCACTGCGGCATGAGCGCGGCCCGAAGGAGGTCGATTACAACGGTACCAAGTATGTGGCGAAAATCGTAAATGAAATCATAGTAGTCTATATAAAGCGGGAGACATGTATGATAACAAACTACGATTCCTGATAAATAGCGGTCATGTCAAGTCGAGGACTCGCGCCTCAAGTCGTCACTCGAATATAACTATGGGTCTCGCGCCCAACATCAATCATGCGTGGAATACGCCCCTATGCGGCGATCTATGATATAAAAGCACGAGAATACATGAACACGAGTCCGCTGTGTCATAATAAATAAATCGTCGGGGTAGAAATGAAGGCGTGGCCGACTACTAAAACCACGGTACCAACAAAGTCATAAAGCGTATCACGAGGTCTTTCTAGACGCCCATGATCAGTGGCCGCTCGCCGCGATATCAAATGTCGCGCGTCTAGTCTGGAACTTCCGCGACTCGCATGGGCCCACGTAGGCGCGTGAGGTATTCCCGCGTCGGGTATTACTCCGGCGTAAATCCTGGACTCGCGATCCGCGTAGCGCATGAACGCATGGCCATATAGACCGCGCTAACACGGAACTCTCGTAGCTCCGCATAGGTCCACTGGACCGCGTGAGGTATTCTCGAATCATAGTCCCGGTGCACGAGTATACCCGCGTCGGAGGCGGCTTAACCCCGTATCGTGTCGAGGTGAGTGGTACAATACTATCATAACGGCTTATCGTTAAACAACGTAAGCACGATCAAAGGAAACCCCTTTTACACAAACATCACAAGATACTAACACACGTAGCATCTAAACATGTTTACTTATCAAATCCACAAGAAAGTATTACAAGGCTATCATGAACCAACACAATCAAGTTATTCACACGAGGTACTTTCTACTTTATGTTAACAAGTTCGGGTTTTATCCCCAAAGTACTTCATACATTAACTCTTTAAAAGATCGTTTCTTTACAAAAGTCACACAATACGTAGTATAAAAATAGAGTGACTATCTTTTTAAGTAAACCAAAACACTTCCCTTTGTAAAATCAAGTAACAACATTATTATTCAAACGTTCAAGTTTGCCTAATTTCAAATGCTCAAGTTTCTCATTTTCGAAAGGTTTCGTAGTTCATAGTTTTAATAATATAATTCTCTTTTAAAACAATCTGAGAACATATGCCTTAGGTGTGAGTAGGTTATTCCTGTTCATAACAATCTTAATAAAGCAGCCATGATCTAGGAAATGTAATATCATTTTGTCTCATCTTAGCTTCTATGCAGATGGAGGTTTCTACTGGTTTTAATAATACTTAATTAATCAAAACATTTCCCTTTATTAACGCTGCAGTGGTTTGGTCGATACTTATTCTGATTTCCTAAATCAGTAAAGCATTATTCCTTTTAAAAACCAAGTACTCATTACTCACGAATGAGGTTTCACATTTTTTAACAAAATTCATATTAAGCCAAGTCTCTTATCTTTTAAGATCAAGTCTCTTAACTTCTAAAATCAGTAAACCATTATTTTTATCTCTCTTAAGTCGTTATACCTAACTTCCCATAAAGCTAGTATAACTCTTAAGCTTTTAAAACCAAGTATTACTCTTCTTTCAAAAAACGATTCTTAATTCTTTTGAAATACTTCAAGATTCTTATTATTAGACTCAAGTCAAAAGACATCACAGTAAAACCACGTTCAGTTAACACACGTACGTCTA
Organism: Przewalskia tangutica; assembly: GCA_029844215.1. Lineage (NCBI taxonomy): Eukaryota > Viridiplantae > Streptophyta > Magnoliopsida > Solanales > Solanaceae > Przewalskia > Przewalskia tangutica. The sequence continues at coordinate 130,594 of JAQGDG010000201.1, read as the reverse complement.
CCGTACTATATATATTCTTTTAAAATATCATGCTCAAGAGGATAGGAAGAATCACATACCTCGCGACGATTATCGACTAATAGCAAAATGCTCCACCGCTATAACCCGGCTAGCCTTGTCCACCTTTCAAGTATAACATGCTACTCGCATGAACTTTCAACCTATAAAGGCATATCGTCTATCAGCGTCTAGACTACTGTAGAATATTCTAAGCGAGAGGTTCTCTATTCTACGGAAAATTGGCAGCACTTCACTGCAGTTAAGCTACAAAGTCTCTGTAAATATAGTCTATGTAAGTGCAGTTTAATCTCCTTCTTTAATATTCTTCGATGTGATTTGATTCAATTCTTTTACGTAATATCCTACATGAGTCTTATATTCATTTCTATACTACTACGTATGTAATTTCCAATTACAATATAAGGACAAGAGTATTTACCTCGATAAGCCCAAAATTATCCAAGTTTAAATGTCGATCTGAGCAGCGTTTAGCTCTACTCTGGCGCTCAACCGCTCCAAACAACCCTTAGAAGTTACGCAACTTCTTCTTAATCTTGACCAAGTGAAGATTTTCCTTAGGGTTTCGTTTTGTAGTGAAGGAAGTATAATAGTATTTACGGGCTTTTAGTATAGGGGTAACCTTGGAATACTACAAGGTATTTGGGCAGGTATTTTGGAATAGTAACAATACTTGGAAGTATTTTTCTACCAAGGGGGTATTTTACGAGAACAACTAGGCAAGGGGAGGGTTGTTTGGCGAGGCCTTCTCGAGGGGAGGAGCTCTTTGGGAGAGCTACACTAAGGGAGAGGGCTTTTCAAGACTTAGAAAAGTTTGTGGATGAAGAAGTCTTGAACAAAGGGGTATTTATAGGAAATCAATGGCCAAGATCAAGACAAGTGGTGGGCAAGTGGAGGGTGAGGATTTGCCCAAGTGCCTAGCCATCTACTCCTCAATTCCTCCAAACATTGACCCATGGTTTAGGCCACAAACATGGCACAAAACGTGCACACCATCGGCCACAAGACCGCCCAGCAGGGTGACAAGTGTCGCCTCTCGTTGATCCAAAATATTGCATCTCTCGGAAAAATCCGCAAAAATAATAAATGTCGCAACCGTAATTTTCCCCTCGCAAAGTTTGGAAAACGTTTCATCGGAAAACAATTATTTTCGCTAGTTGTGCACAAATTTCGTCCCTTTGCCTACTTAAGGCTTAAACCTTTATACGTACGTCCTCACGTACATACTCTGGAAATACGGGGTATAACATTCTCCCCTCCTTAGAAACATTCGTCCCGAATGTTCCTTCTAAGCCTCAAAACATACATGCGTCAGTATAGTCTTCACTACTATACTTACGAAAACAATCATGCCACACGCGCCAGAATAACAGCGTAAATACTTAAATCCAAGTCCTGATGAATCACCTCTAGTATCACAAAAGCTCCCACCCGAGGTCTAAAATATACTCCCTTCGTACCTTCTCTTTTCAAAAGAAATGATCACATCTATACTTACGAAAACAATCTACAATCATGCCACACCTGGCCACAGAAAACACCCGCGCAAATACTTAATCCAAGTCCACGAGGAACCACCTCCATCACTACAAAAGCTCCCACCCAAGGGCTAAAAGATACTCCCTTCGCACCTTTTCCTTACAAACGAAATGATCACTTTTATGTTCTTAACACATGCTCGCTTCTTCCCTTACTCGTACCCTTCTCGTACACTCGAACTCTTTCTCATAACTTACCACATTTCTGTTACTGCTTCAGTTTCCAAAACTCTGGGTTACTACCTCCAACTTGGTCATCATTACTGGGAACAATCTGGATGGATCTCCGATACTTTTTCGAACCTAGCAACACGAAAGACCGGACGTACTGCCTCCTATGTCGGACGGCAATGCTAACTATAGGCAACTTGGCCTATTCTTCACATGATCTGGAAAGGCCCAAGTAACTCGGGCTAAGTTTCTCTGTTTTCCAAAACTGCGTCACACCGCTTTCAGGGGTGGTACTTTCGAAGACCAGTCGGCACTGAACTCAGCGTCGTCGCCGATTATCCGCACGACCACTGACTACGAGTGCCAATAACCTCTTACGGATAAGCTTCACCCTATCCACATCCTTTGAAACAAGTGTGAACCAACCATCCGAACCTTGCCAACATCAAACCAATCGGCCGGCAACTTACATTTCCGCCCTGAGGCTTCGTAAGGCGATATCGAATACTGAAATGGTAGTTATAAAATACCCCTCAACAGAGGCAACAATCCTCACGCTACCACGAAATCCAAACAACGGCGAGGCGAATGCGTCTTGAGACTACTTTGAGTTCCTAACCTGCTGGTAAAACTTCCAAAAAAGAAATAGCCATAACACAGGCTTTCATGCGTCATAAGGTGAAAGTAGGCACCTCGTGCAGCCTTACAACCTTCACGATATAACAATTCGCATAACCTCTGCCGAGTACGGTCTGATGAAAGATAAGGTGGGCTGACCTCGTCGGCCGACCTGGTCGAACGCGTCCACGAACTCGTGCGATGGTTAACTAAACTTGGGCCTAACACCCTCATGACCTGCCACTGGCGGGACCACCTCACGACCCCACCATAATACGGGCGCGGGTTAACGCGGTGGCCTCAACCCGACCGGCGCTGAGCTCTTGTTCCCGTCGGAACAATCTCACCATCAGTCACGAAAACCTAGTGGTCTTCTTAGCTCAACTACCCTCTTTCATTTCACACTACTCGGGACTTATCACACAAATATATGTCACGTGCACTATGCACTCGACAAGGGTCAAACATAAAAATAAATCTTTTACTCAAGATGGCCTCGCCTCTAAGGTCTCTACGTCTGACATTCTAAGGCTCACACTTTCCCTTATCCCCAAACTTACCCTTTTAACTAACCATGATTCCTAATCACAATTAGCACAATGCTATCTGAACATAACACTAAAGATATACTCATCTTATCACACATACAAATCTCAGAGGTTAAGGATATACTGTATCTCTTGCTCCGCTTTGTCGTTCTAATCCGTCACACTGTTGGCGCATAGCTAGGGAGGTAATGAACTAACCATCGATCTGAAGGTGAGTCTCTACATCCGCGCCACCTGCGGTGGACAATTCCCATAAAATGGCCTGCTGCCGCAAGCATAACAATTTTGTCGTAGAAATCGACACTCCACAATGACATCTTCCACAGCGGCCACACCGAGGTGGGGTGGCCTCCTGCTAACACCCCTTCCTCTCGAGCCCGAATCCATGGCCCGATCGGTAGTGAGTCCTCCTACTTGCATCTGTTATACCGTATTTCAGTATGTGCGTGAGGGCGTGCGTGAAGTTTGAGCCTTAAAGATAGGCAAGGTTGAAATTTTGTTCACAACACAGAAAAGAATCGTTTCAGGCGAAGCGTTTTCCAAACTTTGCGAAGGGAAAAATGCGGCTATGTCATTAATAATTTTTGCGGATTTTTCCGAGAGATGAAACATTTTGGACCAGCGGGAGGGTGACATGTGTCACCTCGTATTGACGTTGTTGTGGCGTCAAATGGGACGATTTGAAGTCTTGGGTTAGGTAGGATATTTGTGATAGTTGGTGTGGTAGATGGATAAGGTACACATGGGTAAATCCTCACCCTACACTTGCCTACCACTTGGCTTGATCTTGGCCCTTGGTTGTCTATAAATACCACACTTAGTTGAAGACTTCTTCATCCTAAAATAATTTCTAAGTCTTGAAAGCCCTCTCCCCCAGTGTAGTGTTTCGTCCAAGCCTACCCCTCCCTTTGTGAGGCCTTGGCCGAGAGCACCCTCCCTGGCGAAAGTATCCCCACTTGCCTAGTTGTTCTCGTAGAATACACCCCCTCTTGGTAGAAAAGTATTCTCCAAGTATTGTTACTATTCCAAAATACCTTGGCCCAAATACCTTGTAGTATTCCAAGGTTACACCTATACTAAAAGCCCAGAAATACTACTATACTTCCCTTCAGTCACAAACGAAACCCTAAGGAAAAATCTTCATAGCCGGTTGAAGTATTAAGAAGAAGTTGCGTAGAACTTCTAAGGGTTGTTTGGAGCGGGTTGGAGCACCCGAAGTAGGAGCTAAACGTTGCCCAAGATCGACATTAAATCTTGGATAATTTTGGGCTTATCGAGGTAACTACTCTTGTCCTTATATTGTAATTGGGAATTACATACTGTAGTAGTATATAAATGAATATAAGATTCATAGAAGAGAATTGAACTGTAATAGAAGGATATTACAGAAATGACTTGCGAATCACATCGGAAGAATATATAAGAAGAAAGATTAAATGTACTTACATAGAAGCGTATTCTGATGAACTTGTGTAACAACGGTAGAGAAGTCTTTGCCCGATTTTCCGTAAAATAGAGAACCTCTTTGCTTAGAATATTCTCTGAGTAGTCTAGTCATTGATAGACTTGTATAACCTTTATAGGTTGAAAGTTACTGCGAGTAGCATGCTCTACTTGAAAGGTGGACAAGGCTAGTAGGGTTATAAGCGTGGGCGTTTTGCTAATAGTCGATAATCGTCGCGGTATGTGATTCTTCCTATCCTCTTGAGCATGATATTTTAAAAGAATATATATAGTGCGGTAGGCGTCGTGTGTTAGCGAGCGTAGTTTTACGGCAATGTCTTTTGACTTAAGCTGAATAATAAGAATCTTGAAGTATTTCAAGAGAATTAAGAAACCTTTTGAAAGAAGGATAATACTTGGTTTTGAAAGCTTAAGAAGTTATACTAGCTTTATGGGAAGTTAGGTATAACGACTTAAGAGATAAAAGGCAGTTTACTTATTATTTATGAAAGCCTTATATTGATTTGGAAATGAGAATAAGTATCGAACAAACCACAGCGCTAATAAAAGGAAATGTATTGACTAATAAAGTATTATTAAAACCAGTAGAAACCTCCATGCATAGAAGCTAAGATGAGACAAAATGATATTACATTTCTAGATCATTTGCTCTAATAAGATTGTTATGAACAAGAATAACCTACTCACACATAGGGCATATGTTTCTCAAATTGTTTTAAAAGAGAATTATATTAGTAAGTGATTAAAACTATGAACTACGAAACCTTTCGAAAATAAAAGACTCGAGTAATTGAACTTAGGCAAACTTGGACGTTTGGAAAAGAATGTTGTTACTTGATATTAAAAAGAAAGCGTTTTTGGTTTACTTAAAAAGATAGTCACTCTATTTTTGATACTACGGGTATCGTGTGATTTTTGTGAAAAAGCGGATCTTTTAAAGAATTAATGTATGAAGTACTTTGGGGTTAAAACCCGAACTTGTTGTCATGAAATAGAAAGTACCTTGGGTGAATAAACTTGACTATGTTGGTTTGTGATAGCCTTGTAATGCTTTCTTGATTGGTTTGATAAGTAATCATGTTATGATGCTACGTGTGTTAGTGTCTTATAATGTTTGTGTAAAGGGTTCCACTTGTTGTGCTTATGTTGATTAACGATAAGTCGTTGTCTTTGTTATATTATCACATACCCTCGACTTGATATACAGGGCTTGCCACCGCGATCTTGGTCTATACGGCTATGCGGTCTGCGTGACTATGCGGGCGGCGGTATGCTCGAGATTGATCATTCGGTGTTTTATCCGTCACGGGGATGCCGTATGCGATGCAATGTAACTATGCGGTCTATGAGACTATGCGGTGCGGGAGTCGAGGAGGTGCGGGGTTAGGCGTCCCCGTCGAGAATACCTCATGCGGGCCTATGTGGCTTTATCGGGGCGGCGGTATGCTCTAGGACTAGACGCGCATTGATCACGAGGCGAGTGGCGGCCGATCATGTGGTGCGGTCTAGAAAGACCCCGTGATATAATTTTATAGCATTGTTGGTACTGTGGGTTTTAGTAGTCGGCTATGCCTTCGTACTTACCCCGTACGGTTTTATTATGACACCGGTGGGACCTGGTGTTCATGTGTACTCCTTGGTGTTATTACATCATAGACTGCCGGCAGTGAGGAAGGTATTCCACGGGCATGATTGATGTAGTGGGCGTGAGACCCATTATTGTATTTGAGTAATGACTTTGAGGGCGTGAGTCCTTGACTTGACGTGACTGCTTACATTGTGTATCGTAAATTGGTTATCATATATGTCTTCTGTTTATATAGACTATTATGATTTCATTTACAGTATTTTCAGTTTCACATACTTGGTACCTGTTGTACTGACCTCCTTGAGCTGCGTTCAACGCGGTAGAAGTACACCAGTCATCGATCCTCGCTCATAGGGTCACAGTTCAGCGTTTGGGAAGCTCCGTTTCTCCGGAGGCTTATCTTGGGTATAGTCCCTTGTCGTCGTAGGTACTTACATTCAGGGGTATGGCGGGGCCCTGTCCCGCCATTGTTGTTATATCATTCTTAGAGGTCTGTAGTACTATTGTGGGCAGAGTTGTAGAAAAAAGGATGTAACTGTTCGGATTAAAGTTTTTATATATATATGCCGAAAGACAACTTTTCTTCAGAAAAACTGTTTTACACTTGATAATATTTTCATGTCTGGTTTTATGTTCCGCTGATTACTCTGATGTATGTCTACTTGGGTGCCCAGGTAAGGCACGATCCAGGCAGGTTGGTCGTGACAAAAGTGATATCGAGCAGTTAATCCTCGGAAAGTGTCTACAGACCGTATCTAGTAGAGTCTTGATTATCTGTGTGTTGTGCACCACACCAATAATCAGGAGGCTATAGGATATTTAGGATTGGTTTCCATTCTTCTCACTCTGAGATTGTGCCTTAGAGCTGTGTTATAAGTTGGACCCCTCTAACGTATTTCTTTCCCTTACCGTTATGCCTCCGTGTAAGGCAACCCGAAGGGCAAAGCGGCGAGGAGGCTGCGAGTAGAGCACGAGAGGTTCTGAGGCACGAGCCCAATCATCACCTGGGGTGGTGCTTCATTCGGTGAGTTCTGCGACGTCTCCAGACCCAGAGTTTAGCACATCGGCAGCAGTTCCTACTGCGTCCATGATATATGAGCCTTCAGTTCCACGACCGGGAACAAAGAATATGGATTACAAAGGAATGGACCTGTTACTAGCTAGGATTTTAGCAACCAGAGAATATAGAGTGCACCGATATATCACGGGTCTTGATGACTATTTAAGAGAGGGTTGTGTAAGGGTAGCTCTTCAGTCAGACTTGAGCATGGCATGTGTACGGGCTTATGCGCGCGTGGCGAAAGCGTAGAGATCGGCATTAGTCAGACAGCGAGAAGAGGCCCGATCGGCAGGATCCTTTAGTAACTTCGAGGCGAATCGCCTCGGATTAGATATGCGCCTCTGCCAATCTGAGTGTCCTCCCGAGTTGGGGCGTTCGGAGTATGCAGGAGTTGGCCAGAACTCCAGGGCTTCTGGTTCACAGAGATACATAGGTTCTAGCCAGTCGGGTTCAGTTTTTCCTCAGTGTTCACGATGTGACAGGCGTCATCCCGGGGAATGTCGTCTTTTATCGTACTTGTTATGCTTGCGGCCAGGGCCATTTGCGAGAAATTGTCCGACCAAAGGTGGCGCGGACGTAGAGACTCGACGCCCAGGATCGGTGGCTAGTTCATCACCTTCCTAGCTATGCGCCTGCTTGTGGATTGATTAGAGCGACAAAGGGAGTGGCGGTAGATCTGGTATATCCTTAAACCTCAGAGATTAGTATGTGTGATAAGATGAGTATATCTTAAGTGTTATGTTCAGATAACATTGTGTTAATCATGATTAGAAATCATGGTTAGTTATCGAGGTAAGATTGGGGATAGAAAGTGTGAACCTTAGATTTTTATACGTGGAGACCTAGAGGCGAGGCCATCTTGGGTAAAAGAGTTATTTTATGTTTGACCCTTATCGGAGAGCATTGTATGCGTGAGCTATGTTTGTGGGATAAGTCCCTGAGTAGTGTGAAATGAAATAGGGTAGTTGATCTAAGAAGACCACTAGGTTTTCGTGACGATTGTGAGATTGTTCGGATCGGGAACAAGAGTTTTCTTAGCGATAAGCGGGTCAGATTCTTGGACGATTGCGGGTCAACCCACGGCTGTATTATGGTGGGGTCGATTCGAGTGGTCACGGTGGTGAAGTCACGAGGTGTTAGGCCCAAGTTTAGTTAACCCGTCTGAGTTCGTGGATGCGTTCGACCCGATGGTCGGGCCGATGAGTCGATCCTCTTGTCTTTCGATCAAGACCGTTTACTCGGCGAGGTTATGCGAGATGTTATATCGGGGAAGTTTGTACGGCTGCACGCGGTGCCTACTTTCACCTTATGACACGGTGGAGCCGATACGGCTATTTCTTTTGGAAGTTTTACGAGCAAGGTTAGGAACTCGAGTAAGTCTCGATGTCGCATTCGCCTCGGGCCAGTGTTTGGATTTCAGGGGTAGCTGTGAGGATGGTTGCCTCCTGTTGAGGGAGTGTTTTAATAGCTACCATTTCAGTATTCGAATGTCGCTTTATGACGCCTTGTAGGGGCGGAAGTGTAAGTTGTCGGTCGATTGGTTCGATGTCGGCAAGGTTCAGATAGTTGGTTCATACTTGTTTCGGCAGGATGGGGATAGGGTGAAGCTTATCCAGAAGAGGTTATTGGCAGCTCAGAGTCAACAGAAGTCGTGCGGATAATCTGCGACAACGCTTGGAGTTCAGGTTGACGGTGGGTCTTCTTGAAGGTACCACCCCGGAAAGGGTGTGACGAGTTTTGGAAAATAGAGGAAACTTAGCCCGAGGTACTTTGGGCCCTTTCAGATCATTTGAAGAGTAGGCCAGGTCGCCTATAGGTTAGCATTGTCGTCCGACTTAGGAGGCAGTACGTCCGGTCTTTCATGTTGTTATGTTCGGAAAAGTATCGGAGATCCATCCAAAGTGATCCCAGTTAATGATGACCAAGTTGAAGATAGTAACCCAGAGATTTGGAAACTGAAGCAGTAACAGAAATGTGGTAAGTTATGAGTAAGAGTTCGAGTGTACGAGAAGGGTACGACGAGTAAGGAAAGAAGCGAGCATGTGTTAAGAACATAAAAGTGATCATTTCGTTTGTAAGGAAAAGGTGCGAAGGGAGTATCTTTTAGCCCTTGGGTGGGAGCTTTTGTAGTGATGGAGGTGGTTCCTCGTGGACTTGGATTAAGTATTTGCGCGGGTGTTTTCTGTGGCCAGGTGTGGCATGATTGTTTTCGTAAGTATAGCAGTGAAGACTATATTGGCGCATGTTTGTTTTGAGAATTAGAAGGAACATTCGGGACGAATGTTTCTAAGGAGGGGAGAATGTTATACCCCGTATTTTCAGAGTATGTACGTGAGGACGTACGTAGAGAAGTTTGAGCCTTAAAGATAGGCAAGGTTCGAAATTTTGTTCACAACACACGAAAAGAATCGTTTTCCGGCGAAACATTTTCCAAACTTTGCGAAGGGAAAAATACGGCTATGTCATTAATAATTTTTGCGGATTTTTCCGAGAGATGAAACATTTTGGACCAACGGGAGGGTGACATGTGTCACCCTCATATTGGACGTTGTTGTGGGCGTCAAATGGGACAATTTGAAGTCTTGGGTTAGGTAGGATATTTGTGATAGTTGGTGTGGTAGATGGATAAGGTACACATGGGTAAATCCTCACCCTACACTTGCCTACCACTTGGCTTGATCTTGGCCCTTGGTTGTCCTATAAATACCCCCCCCCCCCTTAGTTGAAGACTTCTTCATCCTAAAATAATTTCTAAGTCTTGAAAGCCCTCTCCCCCTTAGTGTAGTGTTTTCGTCCAAGCCTACCCCTCCCCCTTTGTGAGGCCCCTTGGCCGAGAGCACCCCTCCCCCTTGGCCGAAAGTATCCCCCCCTTGCCTAGTTGTTCTCGTAGAATACACCCCCGTTGGTAGAAAGGTATTCTCCAAGTATTGTTACTATTCCAAAATACCTGCCCAAATACCTTGTAGTATTCCAAGGTTACACCTATACTAAAAGCCCAAATACTACTATACTTCCCTTGATCCACAAACGAAACCCTAAGGAAAAATCTTCATAGCGGTTGAAGTATTAAGAAGAAGTTGCGTAGAACTTCTAAGGGTTGTTTGAGCGGGTTGGAGCACCAGTAGGAGCTAAACGTTGCCCAGGATCGACATTAAATCTTGGATAATTTTGGGCTTATCGAGGTAACTACTCGTGAGCGCTTTGCTAATAGTCGATAATCGTCGCGAGGTATGTGATTCTTCCTATCCTCTCGAGCATGATATTTTAAAAGAATATATATAGTACGGTAGGCGATACGTGTGTTAACCGAACGTAGTTTTACTGGCAATGTCTTTTGACTTAAGCCTGAATAATAAGAATCTTGAAGTATTTCAAGAGAATTAAGAAACCTTATTGAAAGAAGGATAATACTTGGTTTTGAAAGCTTAAGAAGTTATACTAGCTTTATGGGAAGTTAGGTATAACGACCTAAGAGAGATAAAAGGAACGGTTTACTTATTATTTATGAAATACTTATATTGATTTCTGAAATGAGAAAAAGTATCGAACAAACCACAAAGCGCTAATAAAAGAAATGTATTGACTAATAAAGTATTATTAAAACCAGTAGAAACCTCCATCCGCAGAATCTAAGATGAGACAAAATGATATTACATTTCCTAGATCATGGCTGCTCTAATAAGATTGTTATGAACAATAATAACCTAATCACACATAGGGCATATGTTTCTCAAATTGTTTTAAAGGAGAATTATATTAGTAAGTGATTAAAACTATGAACTACGAAACCTTTCGAAAATAAAAGACTCGAGTAATTGAACTTAGGCAAACTTGGACGTTTGGAAAAGAATGTTGTTACTTGATATTAAAAAAGAAACTGTTTTGGTTTACTTAAAAAGATAGTCACTCTATTTTTGATACTACGGGTATCGTGTGATTTTTGTGAAAGAAACAGATCTTTTTAAAGAATTAATGTATGAAGTACTTTGGGGTTAAAACCCGAACTTGTTGTCATGAAATAGAAAGTACCTTGGGTGAATAAACTTGACTATGTTGGTTTGTGATAGCCTTGTAATGCTTTCTTGATTGGTTTGATAAGTAATCATGTTATGATGCTACGTGTGTTAGTGTCTTATAATGTTTGTGTAAAGGGGTTCCCTTGCTGTGCTTATGTTGATTAACGATAAGCCGTTGTACTATTATATTATCACATACCCTCGACTTGATATACGAGGGCTTGCCACCCTCGACGCGGTCTATACGGCTATGCGGTCTGCGGACTATGCGAGCAGCGGTATGCTCGTGATTGATCATTCCGGTGTTTTATCCGTCACGGGGATGCCTATGCGGTCTGTGTGACTACGCGTCTATGAGACTACGCGATGCGGGAGTCGAGGAGGTAGGGGTTATTGTCCCGACGAGGAATACCTCATGCGGGCCTATGTGTGGCTTTACGCGAGCGGCGGTATGCTCCAGACTAGACGCGCATTGATACCGAGGGCGAGTGGCGGCCGATCATGTAGTGCGGTCAGAAAGACCGTGATATAGTTTTATAGCATTGTTGTAATGTGGGTTTTTGTAGTCGGCTATGACTTCGCATTTACCGTCACGGTTTATTATGACACCGTGGGACACGGTGTTCATGTGTACTCCTTGGTGTTATTACATCATAGATCAGCGATGAGGAAGGTATTCCACGCATGATTGATGGGTGGGCGTGAGACCCATTATTGTATTTGAGTAATGACTTTGAGGCGCGAGTCACGACTTGACGTATCGCTATATCAGGTATCGTAAATTGGTTATCATTTCGTTTATATAGACTATTATGATTTCATTTGATTTTGATTCCACATACTTGGTACTGTTATCGACCTCGGGGCTGCGTTCATGCCGCAGGTAGAAGTACACCAGTCATCGATCCTCGCTCATAGGGTCACAGTTCAGCGTTTGGGAAGCTCCGTTTCTCCGGAGGCTTATCTTGGGTATAGTCCCCTGTCGTTGTAGGTACTTACATTCAGGGGTATGGCGGGGCCCTGTCCCGCCATTGTTGTTATATCATTCTTAGAGGTCTATAGTACTGTTGTGGGCAGAGTTGTAGAAAAAGGGATGTAACTGTTCGGATTAAAGTTTTTATATATATATGCCGAAAGGCAACTTTTCTTCGTAAAAAGCTTTACACTTGATAATATTTTCACGTCGGTTTTATGTTCCTGACACTCGATGTATGTCTACTTGGGTGCCCGGTAGTAGCGATCCACGGGCCGGTTCGGTCGTGACACATCCTTCCTACTAGGACATCCTTTCGACATACGGCTCGACGGCGCAGTAAAACATCGATCCACAAAAGACGACATTCCCCGGGATGACGCCGCCACATCGTGGAATACCGAGGGAAATCAACTGACCGGCCGGAACCTACGTGTATTCGTGAATCGAAGCCACGAGCTCAACAACTCCGGCATACCTCGAACGTCCCAAGTCATGGAGGACCACTGCAGACCGTGAGGCGCATATCGATCACGCCGAGGCGATTCGCCTCGAAAGTTACCAAAGGACCCTGTTGTTCTGGCCCTCTTCTGCTGATCTTGGTCAACCCGTCGATCTCTACGTTTCTCGGCTTGCTGTGCATAAGCCCGTACGCAGGCCATGCTCAAGCCTGACTGAAGAGCTACTCTTGCACAACCCTCTCTTAGATAGTCATCAAGACCCGTGATAAGTCGGTACATAAAATACTCTCTGGTTGCTAACTCCATAGCTAGTAACAGGGTCGTCTCTTTGCAATCCATACTTCCTGCTACTGGTCGTGGAACTGAAGGTTCAAATATCATGGCCGCAGTAGGAACTGCTGCCGCTACGCTAGACTCGGGACCGTGTCGCCGCAGTAACTCCCGAACGAAGCACCACCTTAGGTGATGATTGGGCCTGCCCTAGTAACCCTTCTCGGTTTACTCGCACTCCTACGCTTTGCCCTTCGGGCGGGTTGCCTTACGCGAGGCATAGCGGTAAGGAAAGAAATACGTTAGAGGGGTCCAACTTATAACACACTCTAAGCACGATCTCGAGTGAGAAGAATGGAAACCAATCCTAAATATCCTATAGCCTCCTCGATTATTGGTGTGCACAACACACCGATAATCAAGACTTACTAGATACGGTCTGTAGACACTTTCCGAGGATTAAGCGCTCGATACCACTTTTGTCACGACCAACGGGCCCGTGATCGTGCCTTACCCTGCAATTCTAGTGATACAACATCGAGTAATCACGAACATAAAACAAGACATGAAATAATATGAAGTGTAAACAGCTTTTTGCGAAAAGTTGCCTTTCGGCATATATATAAAACTTGAATCGAACGGTTACATCCCTTTTACACTTTGCCTACAACAGCATTACTGCACTTAAGAATGATATAACAACAATGGCGGACAGGGCCGCCATACCCCTAAATGTAAGTACCTACAACGACAGGGACTATACCATCGATAAGCCTCCGAGAAACGGAGCTTCCTAAAACGCGAATCGTGATCCTAAGAGCGAGGATCGACGATCGTGTACTTACCGCGCATGATTAACGCAGCTTCGGCCGCATAACAGTACCAAGTATGTGAAATCAAAATATCGTAAATGAAATTATAGTAGTCTATATAAAGGTGAGACATGTATGATAACCAAACTACGATTCACAATAAATAAGCAATCATGTCAAGTCGTGACTCACGCCTCAAAGTCATCACTCAAATATAACTATGGGTCTCACGCCCACAACATCAATCATGCCCGTGGAATACCTTCCTCACCGGCGATCTATGATATAAAAGCACCAAGGAATACATGAACACCAGGTCCCACTGTGTCATAATAAAATCGGACGGTAAGTGGCGAAGGCGTAGCGACTACTAAAACCTACGCATCAACAAAGTCATAAATCGTATCACGAGGTCTTTCTAGACCGCCACATGATCAAATCGCCACTCGCTCAAGATCAAATGTGCGCGTCTAGTCTCGGAACTTCCCGCAGCCTCCTCATAGGCCACACATAGGCCCGCATGAGGTATTCCCCATCGAGGGTAGCTACTCCCAAGATCGCCCGACTCGCACCGCATGGCCACATAGATCGCGATGGCCATATAGACCGCACACTAACTCGAACTCGTAGCTCCGCATAGGTCCTCGACCCGCATGAGGTATTCTCGAATCATAGTCCTGCATCGCTCGAGTATACCCGCACGGAGGCGCTTAACCCCTGTGATCATGTCAAGAGGTGAGTGGTACATTATCATAACGGCTTATCGTTAAACAACGTAAGCACAATCAAGGGAAACCCCTTTACACAAACATCACAAGATACTAACACACGTAGCATCCTAAACATGTTTACTTATCAAATCCACAAGAAAGTATTACAAGGATATCACAAACCAACACAATCAAGTTATTCACACAAGGTACTTTCTACTTTATGTTAACAAGTTCGGGTTTTTATCCCCAAAGTACTTCATACATTAACTCTTTAAAAGATCCGTTTCTTTCACAAAAGTCACACAATACCCGTAGTATAAAAATAGAGTGACTATCTTTTTAAGTAAACCAAAACACTTCCCTTTGTAAAATCAAGTAACAACATTATTATTCAAACGTTCAAGTTTGCCTAATTTCAAATGCTCAAGTTTCATTTTGAAAGGTTTCGTAGTTCATAGTTTTAATAATATAATTCTCTTTAAAACAACTGAGAACATATGCCTTAGGTGTGAGGTTATTCTGCTCATAACAATCTTAATAAAGCAGCCATGATCTAGGAAATGTAATATCATTTTGTCTCATCTTAGCTTCTATGCAGATGGAGGTTTCTACTGGTTTTAATAATACTTAATTAATCAAAACATTTCCCTTTATTAACGCTGCAGTGGTTTGGTCGATACTTATTCTGATTTCCGAAATCAGTAAAGCATTATTCCTTTTAAAAACAAAGTACTCATTACTCACGAATGAGGTTTCACACTTTTTAACAAAATTCATGTTAATTTCAAATAAGTCAAGTCTCTTATCTTTTAAGATCAAGTCTCTTAACTTCTAAAATCAATAAACCATTCTTTTTATCTCTCTTAAGTCGTTATACCTAACTTCCCATAAAGCTAGTATAACTCTTAAGCTTTTAAAACTTTTAAAACCAAGTGTTACTCTTCTTTCAAAAAGGTTTCTTAACTCTTTTGAAATACTTCAAGATTCTTGTTATTCAGGCTTAAGTCAAAAGACATTGCCGTAAAACTACGTTCAGTTAACACACGTACGTCTACCGTACTATATATATATTCTTTTAAAATATCATGCTCAAGAGGATATGAAGAATCACATACCTTGCGACGATTATCGACTATTAGCAAATAGCTCCAAAGTACTGTAATCCTGCTAGCCTTTTCCACCCTTTGAGTTGACTACGCTACTCGCAGTACTTCAACCTATAACGGTTATACAAGTCTATCAATGTCTAGACTACTCGGTAGAATAAATCTAGATACAAGATTCTACGGAAAATTGGGCAAAGACTTCCTACCCATCAAACTTCACAAGTTCATCAGAATACAAATTCTATGTAAGTACAGTTCAATTCTCTTCTTATATACTCTCCTTGTATATAACTTATACTTAATTCTTATACTTCAACAGTATGTAAACTTTAATTACAAAAGAAGGTCAAGCGTATTTACCTCGATAAGTCCAAAATTATCCAAGTTTAAATGTCGATCCTGAGCAACGCTTAGCTCTACTCGCGCCCAACCCGCTCCAACAACCCTTAGAAGTTCTACGCAACTTCTACTTAACACTTCAACCGACTATGAAGGTTTTCCTTAGGTTTCGCTTTTGAGACAAAAGGACATAAGGTAGTATTCTGCTCACGTATAGAGGTATCTTTGGAATACTACAAGGTATAAGGCTAAGGTATTTTGGTATAGTAACAATACTTGGAGAGTATTTCTACCAAGAGAGGGGGGTATTTTACGAGAACAACTTTAGGTAGGGGGTGTACTTCAGCCAACACCACTAGGAGTGAGGTACCTCTCGCCAAAAGGCCTCACAAAGGGGGGAGGGGGAGGCTTGGACGAGAACCTCTCCTAAGGGGGGAAGGGTTTTCAAGACTTAGAAAATTTTGTGGATGAAGAAGTCTTCACAAAGGGGGGTATTTATAGGGAGATCAATGGCCAAGATCAAGCCAAGTGGGGGGCAAGTGGAGGGCCAAGATTTGTCCAAGTGCACCCTAACCCTAATCCACAAATCCCTCACAAACATTGACCCATGTTTTAGGCACAAAACAAGTCACGAACGGGCACCAATTCGCCACCTTGACCGCTTCACTCGAGGTGACAAGTGTCGCCTCTCGTTAGTCCAAAATATTTCATCTCTAAAAATCCGCAAAATAATAAATGACATAGCCGTAATTTTCCTTCGCAAATTTTGTAAAACGTTTAGTCGAAAAACGATTCTTTTAGGGTTGTGCACAAAATTTCGCCCTTGCCTAACTTTAAGGCTCAAACTTTTCACGACGCCCACACGCATACACCTGGAAATACGGGTATAACATTATTCGTCATCCACACTTGTGAAATTCCAAGGAAAATACTCCCTTCCTTTGTGTAGTTTTCATCCTACCTTCCTCCCCTTTGTGAAGCCCTAGCCGAGGCAAACCCCTTCCTAAAGTGGTTCTCGATAAATACCCCCTTGGTAGAAAAGTATTCTCCAAGTGTTGTTACTATTCCCAAATACTTTAGCCCAAACACCTTGTAGTACTTTCCAAAGTTACTCTATACGTAGAGTCTTAAATACTACTATATTCCCTTAAGTCACAAAAACGAAACCCTAAGGAAAATCTTCATAGCCGGTTGAAGTATTAAGAAGAAGTTGCGTAGAACTTCTAAGGGTTGTTTGGAGCGGGTTGGAGCGTTCAGAATAGGAGCTAAACGTCGCTCAGGATCGACATATAAACTTGGATAATTTTGGGCTTATCGAGGTAAATACTCTTGTCCTTCTATTGTAATTGGAAATTACATACTGTAGTTGTATAGAAGTGAGTATAAGACGTATATAAGGATGGTATAAAAGAAGAGAATTGAATAGATCACATCAGAAGAATATTAAAGAAGAAGATCGAATCAGATTTACATAGACCGTATTTACTGAGACTTGTGTAGTTTGGCGGGTAGGGAAGTGCTGCCCAATTTTTCCGTAGAATAAAGGAATCTGTATCTAGGAATGTTTTACCAAATAGTCTAGACGTTGATAGACTTATATGACCAATATAGGTTGAAGTACTGCGAGTAGCGTATTCTACTCGAAGGGTGGAAAAGGCTAGCAGGATTACAGTACTTGGGAGCTATTTGCTAATAGTCGATAATCGTCGCGAGGTATGTGATTCTTCCTATCCTCTTGAGCATGATATTTTAAAAGAAATATATATAGTACGGTAGACGTACGTGTGTGTTAATCGAACGTAGTTTTATGGCAATGTCTTTCGACTTAAGCCTGAATAATAAGAACCTTGAATGTATTTCAAAAGAATTAAGAAACCTTTTTGAAAGAATAGTAATGCTTGGTTTTAAAAGTTTTAGAGTTATACTAACTTTATGGGAAGTTAGGTATAACGACTTAAGAGAGATAAAAAGAATGGTTATTTGATTTTAGAAGTTAAGAGACTTGATCTTATAAGATAAGAGACTTGACTTAATTGAATTGACATAAAGTTTGTTAAAAAGTGTGAAACCTCATTCGTGAGTAATGAGTACTTGGTTTTTAAAAGGAATAATGTTTTACTGATTTCGGAAATCAGAATAAGTATCGAACAAACCACTGCAGCGCTAATAAAGGGAAATGTATTGACTGATTAAGTATTATTAAAACCAGTAGAAACCTCCATCTGCATAGAAGCTAAGATGAGACAAAATGATATTACATTTCCTAGATCATGGCTGCTTTAATAAGATTGTTATAAACAAGAATAACCTACTCACACATAAGGCATACATTACTCAAATGTTTTAAAAGAGAGTACGTTATTTGATAAAGACTATGAACTATGAAATCTTTCGAAACTAAAAGACTTGAGTATATGAGATTAGGCAAACTTGAACTTTTGGAAAAGAATGCTTGTTATACCCCGTAGTTGCAGGGTATGTATGTGAGGACGTACGTACGAGTGTACGGCAGAAATTTTGAAAAGAAAGAAAGATGTGAGTTTTCGACTTTAAAAAGTTTCCGCTATTTGTGAAGGAAAAGGTTCGTTAACGGGAATTGGATTCCCGATTTGGTATTCTGACTTCCTGGAATATTAGAGAATTATGGAATTTTATTTTGGAAATGGTCACGTGGGCCCACGGAGAAATTTATTTGTTGGGCCCACTTTGTTTTCGAGATTTTGGCCATTGTGGATATTTTTCGAAAGACGTTTTTTTAGGGCCATTAGGAGGGTGACACGTGTCACCCCCGCCTAGGTGGCTTGGCCAAAGTTACCTTTGGGCACAAGTGCCGACTAGAGTCGTTTTCCGACGAAACGTTTCCACAGCTTTCGTAGGGAAAATTCCGGCTATGTCCTTTTTAATTTTTGCGGATTTTTCCGAGAGACGAAACATTTTGGACCAACGGGAGGGTGACATGTGTCACCCTCACATTGGAAGCAAGTGGCGCCAAGTGGAAGAGGTGGTTCACGAATGGCTTCGATCTTTGTGGCTCACGTTTTGGCCCTATTGGTTCCTTGTTTTGTGCCTTGTTTTGGCCTTGTTTTGTGGCTTGTCTTGTGCCATGTTTTGTGGAGTAGGGGTTAGGGTGCACTTGGCTTGATCAAGGCCTTACACTTGCCTTGCACATGGCTTGATCTTGGCCATTGGTTGGCATTGGGTTTGCTATAAATACTTAGTTGATGAACTTTCTTCATCCAAAATCATTTTCCAAGTCTTGAAATCTCTCCCTTTGTGAGTTGAAATCGTCCAAAGCCCTCCTCCCCTTTTGTGGAGCTTTGGTGAGAGCCCCCTTCGAGTGAGGCTTGCGCGTGGGGTACCCCTAGCCTAGTTGTTTTAGATAATACCCTTGTTGTGGTATATAAATACTCCCTAGTATTGTTAATGCCCAAAATACCTTAGCCTTGTGCCTTGTAGTATTCCAAAGATACCTCTTTACGTAGAGTCCGAAATACTACCTTTCGCCCTTTAGTCTCAAACCGAAACCCTAAGGACATCTGCAGGGTTGGTTGAGGTCTGTGAGTAGTAGTTGGTTAGAACTTCAAGGGTTGTTTGGGGTGGTTTGGAGCGCACGGAGTGGAGCTAAACCTTGCTCAGGAGCGACATTAAACTCGGATAATTTTGGGCTTATCGAGGTAATTATCTTGTTCCTCTATTGTAATTGGAAATTACATGTTTGTTAGCATATATAGTTGAAGTATACTATATATGGAACTATACTTAGTATTCGCAATGTCTTTTGACTTAAGCCCAAGAATAAAGAACCGAATCGAATCAGATTTACATAGATCGTATTGCAGAGACTTGTGTAGAATTGTACGCGTCAGGTTAGACGTGTTAACCCCTCGGTTGGCTTGTAGCCGACTCGATAGAGGAGGAGATTTACGCTGCATGGGGAGGTCCGAATTTTCTATAGAAAGATAGAAACTTGTGTTTTGGGGTTAATAGACGTTTTGACCTTTATAGGTGAAAGTACTAAGAGTAGCGTATTCTACTCGAGTGGAAAGGGCTAGCAAGGTTGTAAGATCGGGAGCATTTTGCTTGTTGTCGTTAAATCGTCGCGAGGTATGTGAACCTCTTCCTATCTCTTCTAGCATGATATGTGAACTATGTAGTACGGTAGACGCATACGTGTTAATCGTGTTTGATTGTTTAAAACATAAAGTGTTATAACGGCTTTATGGGAAGTTAGTTATAACGACTTTATGTAGGTAAGAAAATACTTTGTGGTTTTAAAAGGTAATCGATGTGAATTATAACGGCTAGTTATAATAAAGAACTTGATGTATTTCAAAAGATTTCTAAATCGTTTTGAAGAGAGTAACACTTGGTTTTAAAGGTTTTAAAAGAGTTATACTAGCTTGATGGGAGTTAGGTATAATGTCTTAAGAGAGGTAAAGAAAATGGTTTATCGATGTTAGAAGTTAAGAGACTTGATCTTATGAGATAAGAGACTTAACTTATTTGTTTTAATGTGGATGTTTGTGTGAAACCTCATTCGTGAGTAATGAGTACTTGGTTTTATTTAAAGGATAATGTTTCCGATTTCGAAATCGTAATGCATCGATGGACCACTGCGCGTTAATAAAGGAAAATGTATTGAATAATGATGAATTGTATTAAAACCAAGAGAAACCTCCATCCGCATAGAAACTAAGATGAGACAAAATGATATTACATTTTCTAGATCATGGTCACGTAATAAGAATGTTGTAAACAAGAATAACCTACTCTCACGTGAGACTTATATTACTCAATTGTTCTAAAAGGAATCAAGTGATTAAGTTTATGAACTATGAAACCATTTGAAAATGAGAAGCTTGAGTAATCAAACTAGGCAACCGGAACTTAGGAAAAGAATGTTGTTACTTGATTTTGAAAAGGAATGTGGGTTGGTCATTCTAATACTACGTATCGGGTGACTTTTATAAAAGTAATGGATCTCTTTTAAAAGAACTTAACGTATGTAGTACTGGGGTTAAAAACCGGACTTTGGCATAAAATGAAAGTACTTTGAGTTGTGTGAAACTTGCCTATGCTTGTGATGATGATAGCCTTTGTTGTGCAAGTGTGGTGTTTCGTGTTACCGTCTCTCGATGAGGGCCATGGATCGTTGAGGTTTCTTCGCTCGCCTGGGTATCACGTGGTCGGCTCAGACTTGCCCCTGCCTCGTGGATCGATTCGGCCTTGGTATCTCGTAGTCACCCTGACTTGCCCTGCTCAGTATAGTGACGGTTTCGTGGATACGGCCTTGGTCCCCGTGGTCACCCTCGTACTTGCCCGGCCACCGCGTGGCCGCCTTGGTATCCTGATGAGTCGGCTCGACTTGCCCGTGACGGCCGTGTTTTGGTTGCATTGTATTATTGGTACGGTCGGATCTGGTAGTTATACTTGTCTGCACGGTTTTTATAACACAGTGGGACATGGTGTTCATGTATAATCCTTGGTATTGTTATATCATAAATCGCCGATGAGGAAGAAATTCCACGCACGAGTGATAATTTGGAGGCGCGAGTCCTCGTCTTGATGAATCGTTATATGTTATATATTGTAGTTTGGTCATCATACATGTCTCCGCTTTATAGACTATTATGATTTCATTACGATTTACGATTTCACATACTTAGTACTGTTGTATCGACCTCCTTCGGGCCGCTCATGCCGCGCAGTAGAGGTACATCTACCGCCGATCCCCGCGTTTAGGATCTCATTTCGCGTTTTGGGAATCTCCGCCCGTGGAGGCTTATCTTTGTATGTTACCACAGTCCGTAAGTTCTTGCACGCTCGTGGTATGGCGGGCCCCCGCCATAGTTGTTGTATAAATCTTAGAGGTCCAGTAGTAATGCCAAGTGTGGTTGTAAAAGGATTAAACTGCTCGTGTTTTATGATATATCAAGGCAATCGCTTTGGTTGGCTGTTTATTTATTATATCTCTTGTTTCATGACTCATGTTTTATTTTCCGCTGGTTTTCTCTGATGTTGTATCACTAGGGTGCCCGGGATAAGGCACCAGTAACGGGCCCCGGAACGGGTCGTTACAAAGTGGTATCAGAGCAGTTAATCCTCGGAAAGTGTCTACAGACCGTGTCTAGTAGAGTCTTGATTATCGGTGTGTTGTGCACCACATCTATAATCAGGAGGCTGCAGGACATTTAGGATTGGTTTCCATTCTTCTCATTCTGAGATCGTGCCTTAGAGTTGTTAAAGTCGACCCTCCGACGTATCTCGTTTTACCGCTTATGCCTCCGCAAGGCAACCAGAGCCCGTAAGGCAAGGCGCGAGGGTGCCGCTAGTGAGATACAGAGGAGTACGAGGCGCAGCCCGCATAAGACTGAGGTTGTGCTTCAGACGGCGGGTTTCACGACGCCGCCAGCACCAGCAGAGTTTAGAGCCGCAGCAGTGGCTGATGAGACTACAGTACCTGAGCCTCCAGTCCCACAGTCTGGGGCAGAGGAGATGGGTTACAAGGAGATGGCCCAGTTGATGGCCAGGGTTGTGGCCAGACTTGAGGATAGGCTGGACGCAGCAGTTCCAGTAGCACCAGTGGTTCACCCTAGATCAGATAGTTCGAGGCTACGGGATTTTCTGAGTTGTAGGCCGCCAGAGTTTTATGGGTCGAGGCCTGAGGATGATCCGCAGGAGTTCATCCGACGCCATTCGCCGATCATGAGTGATCAACGCATCGTAGATCGAGTCGGTGGCCCTAGGTTCACATCAATCGCGTGATACCGCATGATCGTTTGATTCTTGGGAGCTGTCCAGGGGAGAGCATGCACTTCCAGCGGTATGGAACGAGTTCTCAGAGGCCTTTCTTGCACATTTCTTGCCTCCCCAGATGAGGAGGGCTCGGGCCGACAGATTTTTGGTGTTACGGCAGAACGGGCGTACGGTTCGGGAGTACAATGTGGAGTTCGACTCATTGGCCCGGTACGTCCCCGCGTTAGTAGCTAGTATGGAGGATCGAGTGCACCGATATGTTACAGGGCTCGATGATTGCCTTGCAGAGAGTTGTTCGGGTGTAGCTCTTCAGCCGGGCATGGACATTGCCCGCATGCAGGCGTATACACTTGGATGTGAGGAGCGGATAAATCGACAGAATGACCAAAGTCAGCAGAAGAGGGCCAGAACAGCAGGGTCCTTTGGTGACTTTCGAGGCGGACCGCCTCAGCAGCAGACTAGTTATGTACCTCACAGTACAGAGTGGTCCTCCACAGCTTTCGGGACCTTCAGGATATTCAGGAGCAGGCCTGGCTCCTGTGTTTCAGATTTTCGTGAGAGCAGGAGTGCTCGCCGGACGAGGGTGCCCTTGTCTCAGCTGTGGCCAGGGAAAGCTTCATATGAGGGTGTCGTACTAACTCGGAGATTGTTATTTTGCGGCCAACAGGCCATCCGCAAGAGATCGCCCACTGCGGGGTAGCACGGTAGGATAGCATGGACTACTAGAGCGATTATGGGTTCTTCACCTTCCGTAGAGCAGATGTTCGCACACGGAAGGCCCCAGAGGTCGCTGGGAGTTCCTTTAGCGGTCCTCGAACCGCCTAGTTTGTGTATATCCTTAACCCTCTAGAGTTTTGTTTATGTTGTTGATGTGTTTAATGTTATGTTTGGATAGCTTTGTGCTAAAATGTGATTTAGAAACCGTTAGTGAAAAGGGTAAGTCCGGGTAGTGTGAGATGGAAGTGGTAGCTTATGATGTGAAATAGTAAGATTGTTCCGGATCGGGAACAAGAGTCGCGGTTGGGGTCGGGTTTAGGACCATTTATGGGTCAAACCAGAACCCGGTTTGGGGTGGGGCCAGCCTAGGTGGTCCCGCCGTGTGGTAGGGTCACGAGGATGCTAGGCCCAAGTTTGTATGATCATCGTATGAGTTCGTGGACGCGTCACCAGAGCCGTTCGTAGAAGGCCGAATGGCCTTAAGGAAGTTTGAGGTTAGTAAGATGACCAAGTTTGGAGGTAGTGACTCCGCAGACTTTCGAACGGAAGTAATGACCGAGGTATGGTACATACGGAGAGTTCAAGTGTTCGAGAAGGGCACGACGAGTAAGGAAGGAAGATAACGCGTGTGTTATTTCGGGCTGCCGTGGCGCTGATAACTGTTAGAGGAACTTCATCGATATCCGTCTTGAGAAGGAACATTCGGACGAATGTTTCGGCGAGGGAGAATGTTATACCCGTAGTTGCGAGGTATGTATGTGAGGACGCACGCATTTGAGTGTACGGGCAAATTTTGAAAAGAAAGAAAGACGCGAGTTTTCACGGAAAAGTTTCGGTTATTTGTGAAGGAAAAGGTTCGTTAATGGAATTGATTCCCGATTTGGTATTCGGACTTCTGGAATATTAGAGAATTATGGAATTTTATTTTGGAAATGGTCACGTGGGCCCACGGAGAAATTTACTGCTTTGGGCCCACTTTGTTTTGAGATTTTGGCCATTGTGGATATTTTTCGAAAGACGCTTTTAGGGCTTAGGAGGGTGACACGTGTCACCCCGCCAGGTGGCTTGGCCAAAGTTACCTTGGGCACAAGTGCCGACTAGAGTCGCTTTCCGACTAAACGCTTTCCACAGCTTTCGTAGGAAAATTCCGCTATGTCCTTTTTAATTTTTGCGGATTTTTCCGAGAGACGAAACATTTTGGACCAACGGAGGGTGACATGTGTCACCTCACATTGGAAGCTGGCGTCCCAAGTGGAAGAGGTGGTTCACGAATTGGCTCGATCTTTGTGGCTCACGTTGGGCCCTATTGGTTCCTTGTTTTGTGCCTTGTTTTGGCCTTGTTTTGTGGCTTGTCTTGTGCCATGTTTTGTGGAGTAGGGGTTAGGGTGCACTTGGCTTGATCAAGGCCTTACACTTGCCTTGCACATGGCTTGATCTTGGCCATTGGTTGGCATTTGGGTTTGCTATAAATACCCCCTTAGTTGATGAACTTTCTTCATCCAAAATCATTTTCCAAGTCTTGAAATCTCTCCCCCTTTGTGAGTTGAAATCGTCCAAAGCCCTCCCTCCCCCCTTTTGTGGAGCTTTGGCCGAGAGGCCCCCCCCCTAGCCTAGTTGTTTTCGTATAATACCCCTTGTTGTGGTATAGAAATACTCCCCTAGTATTGTTAATGCCCAAAATACCTTAGCCTTGTGCCTTGTAGTATTCCAAAGATACCTCTTTACGTAGAGTCCCAAATACTACCTTTCGTCTTTTAGTCTCAAACCAAACCCTAAGGAAATCTTCATCGTTGGTCGAGGTATGTGAGTAGTAGTTGGTGAGAACTTCTAAGGGTTGTTTGGGGTGGTTTGAGCGCACTGAGTGAGCTAAACCTTGCTCAGAGCGACATTAAACTCGGATAATTTTTGGGCTTATCGAGGTAATTATCTTGTCCTCTATTGTAATTGGAAATTACATGCTTGTTAGGATATATAGTTGAAGTATACTATATATGGAACTATACTTAGTATTCGCAATGTCTTTTGACTTAAGCTCAAGAATAAAGAATCGAATCGAATCAGTATTTACATACGTATCAGAGCAAGAGACTTGTGTAGAATTGTACGCGTCCGGTTAGACGTGTTAACCCCCGGTTGGGTAGCCGACCGATAGAGGAGAGATTTACTGTCATGGGAGGTCTGCCAATTTTCTATAGAAAGATAGAAACTTGTGTTTTAGGGTTAATAGACGTTTTGACCTTTATAGGTGAAAGTACTAAGAGTAGCGTATTCTACTCGGCGAGTGGAAAGGGCTAGTGCGTTGTAGTCTTGGAGCATTTTGCTTGTTGTCGTTAAATCGCCGCGAGGTATGTGAACCTCTTCCTATCTCTTCTAGCATGATATGTGTGAACTATGTAGTACGGTAGACGCATACGTGTTAATCGTGTTTGATTGTTCTTAAAACATAAAGTGTTATAACGCTTTATGGGAAGTCAGTTATAAATACTTTATGTAGGTAAGAAAATACTTTGTGGTTTTAAAAGGTAATCGATGTGAATTATAATCGCTAGTTATAATAAAGAACTTGATGTATTTCAAAGATTTCTAAATCGCTTTGAAGGAGAGTAACACTTGGTTTTAAAGGTTTTAAAAAGAGTTATACTAGCTTGATGGGAGTTAGGTATAATGTCTTAAGAGGTAAAGAAAATGGTTTATCGATGTTAGAAGTTAAGAGACTTGATCTTATGAGATAAGAGACTTAACTTATTTGTTTTAATGTGGATGTTTGTGTGAAACCTCATTCGTGAGTAATGAGTACTTGGTTTTATTTAAAGGATAATGTTTTACTGATTTCGGAAATCGTAACGTGTATCGGCTGCATCAATGCGGCGTTAATAAAGGAAAATGTATCAATAATGATGAATTGTATTAAAACCAGAGAAACCTCCATCCGCATAGAAACTAAGATGAGACAAAATGATATTACATTTTCTAGATCATGGTCATTGTAATAAGAATGTTGTAAACAAGAATAACCTACTCACGTGAGACTTATATTACTCAATTGTTCTAAAAAGGAATCAAGTGATTAAGTTTATGAACTATGAAACCATTTGAAAATGAGGTTTGAGTAATCAAACTAGGCAAACCGAACTTAGGAAAAGAATGTTGTTACTTGATTTTGAAAAGGAATGTGGGTTGGTCATTCTAATACTACGGTATCGGGTGACTTTTATAAAAGTAATGGATCTCTTTTAAAAGAACTTAACGTATGTAGTACTTTGGGGTTAAAAACCCGGACTTTGGCATAAAATGAAAGTACTCTGAGTTGTGTGAAACTTGCCTATGCTTGTGATGATAGCCTTTGTTGTGCAAGTGTGGTGTTTCTGTGTTACCGCGTCTCTCGATAGAGGGCCGGTTGATCGCCGAGGTTTCTACCGCTCGCCCGGTATCCGTGGTCGGCTCAGCATTGCCCCGCCTCGTGTGATTCGGCCTTGGTATCTCGTAGTCACCGCGACTTGCCCTGCTCAAGATAGTGACGGTTTCGTGATACGCCTCGTCCTCGTGGTCACCAGATTTGCCCCGCCACCGCGCGGACCGCCTTGGTATCCAGAGTCGGCTCGACTTGCCTCAGACGGCCGTGTTTGGTTGCATTGTATTATTGTACGGCCGGATCTCGGTAGTTATACTTGTCTGCACGGTTTTTATAACACGTGGGACACGGTGTTCATGTATAATCCTTGGTATTGTTATATCATAAATCGGCAGCTGAGGAAGAAATTCCACGCACGAGTGATAATTTGGATGCGTGAGTCCCCGCTCTTGATGTAATCGGTTATATGTTATATATCGTAGTTTGGTCATCATACATGTCTCCGCTTTATAGACTATTATGATTTCATTACGATTTACGCTTCACATACTGTATGCGATCGACTCTCCTGGGCCGCGTCATGCCGCAGGTAGAGGTACATCACCGCCGATCCGCGCTTTAGGATCTCATTTCAGCTTTGGGAATCTCCGCTCCGCTTGAGGCTTATCTTTGGTATGTTACCACGAGTCCGTAAGTTCTGACGTTCGTGGGTATGGCGGGCCCCGTCCGTCATAGTTGTTGTATAAATCTTAAGGTGCAGAAAATCGTTGTGGTGGTTGTAAAAGGATTAAACTGTTCGTGTTTTATGATATACCGAAGGCAAGCTTTGGTTGGCCTGCTTATTTATTATATCTCTTGTTTCATGATTCATGTTTTATTTTCCGCTGGTTTTCTCTGATGTTGTATCACTAGGGTGCCCGGGGTAAGGCACCAAGATGCCCGAACGTCGTTATAATGTCATATTTGACGTTATTCTAAAAGTGTAAGCCACTTGGTTTAAAACAGTGTAAAATACTTAACTTTAATACATGAACTTATTTGGTACTACGGATAATAGTATCGAGTTGTTTTTACGTAAAAAGAGGTCTTTTTGAAAGGATTAATGTATGTAGTACTTTGGGGGTTAAAACCCGGATTTATTGTAATAAAATAGGAGTCTATAAGTATGTTGAACTTGCCTATGCGTGTGGTAATAGCCTTTGTGGTGAAAATGTTGTATTTACGCTCTGGCTCTCGCCGTTGGCTCGGCTATCCGATCGATTGATAGACATCGACACGACGGGTGGCCCACGGGTATGCTTCCACTATATCGATCCTTTTGGACATACCGACGACGGGTGGCCCACGTATGCTTCCATTAGGAGTGTGATGTTGTTGTTGTTACATGGACATACGCCCGCACGCACTCGGCACGCGGCCACGCGGCGGGTTGATCACCCAGATATTGTTATCATTGTTACATGGACATGCTCGCACCGACGCACTCGGGGCATGCGGCCATGCGGCGGGTTGATCACCCTGTATATTGTTATCATTGTTACATGGACATGTACGCACCGCACGAGTCCGGGCACGGCCCACGGCGGGTTGATCACCCGTATATTGTTATCATTGTTACATGGACATGTCCGCACCGGCGTAATCGGGAATGTGGGCATGCGCGTGGTTGATCACCCGGTATATCGTTGTTGTTGCTACATGGACATACGTCGCACCGAGTACGGCATGTACGCGGCAGGTTGATTACCCAGACATTGTTATTATTGTTGCATCCTCGACATGTCTACACCGATGGAGAATTCCGGGGCACGCGCCACGACGCGAACATGATCGATGTTATGGGCGCGAGACCCATAGTTATATTCGAGTGATGACTTTGAGGGCATGAGTCACGACTTGACGCTTATGTCACATCGTATTTTGGTTATCATATATGTCTCCGCTTTATATGATCGTTATGATTTAACTACGATTTTGATTTCACATACTGTACTGATCGACCTCCTTCGGGCCGCGTCATGCCGCAGTAGGTACATCGGTTGTCGATCCTCGCTTCTAGGATCACAAATCAGCGTTTGGGAAGCTCCGCTTCTCGAGGCTTATCTTTTGGTATGTTACCAAAGTCCGCAGGTTCTTGTACATTCTGTGGTATGGCGGGGCCCCGTCCCGCCATAGTTGTCGCTACATTCTGTGAGGTCCAGTAGTAATCTTGTTGTGGCAAGGTTGTAAAAAGGATTAAACTGTTCGGTTTGAAAGATTGTATATATACATTTATGCCGAAAGGCGACTTTCTCTCAGATAAAATGTGTCTCATTTTACATTTGATTCATGTCTTGTTTTTATGTTCCGCTGATTTTCTCTGATGTATGACTACTTGGGTGCGGTAAGGCACGATCCACGCCCGAACGGTCGTGACAAAAGTGGTATCGAAGCGATTAATCTCGGAAAGTGTCTGACCGTGTCTAGTAGTAGTCTTGATTATCGGTGTGTTGTGCACCACATCTATAATCGAGACCGCAGGACATTTAGGATTGGTTTCCATTCTTCTCATTCGAGATCGTGCCTTAGAGTCGCTTTTGTAAGTCGGACCCTCCGACGATCTCGTGTGTACGCTTATGCCTCCGCGCAGGCAACCCGCCCAGATGGGCAAGGCGGTCGAGGAGTCGCTAGTGGGATACAGAGAGTACGAGGCGCAGCCCACAAGACCGAGGTAATGCTTCAGACGCGAGTTTTGCGACGCCACCGCCCCAAAGAGAGTTTAGAGTCGCAGCGATGGGCGATGAGACAACAAGACTGAGCCTCCACCACACTGGGCGAGGAGACGGGTTACAAGGAGATGGCACGCTTGCTAGCGATTGTGGCCGACACGAGGATAGGTGGACGCAGCAGCCTTCGAGAATACCCACGGTTCACCCAAGATCGGATAGTTTGAGGCTACGAGACTTTCGAGTTGTAGCCGCGAGTTCTACGGTCGAGGTTCGAGGATGATCCGCAGGAGTTCTTCCGATTCTACGGATCACGAGAGTGATCAAGGCCTCTGAGACCGAGTCGGTGGTCTTAGGTTCGCATCATTTGCGTGATCCGCAATGATCGGTGGTTTGATTCGCGAGCTGTCCCGGGAGAGTATGCACTTCCACCGTATGGGACGAGTTCTCGTGGGCATTTCTTTCACATTTCTTGCCTCCACGGATGAGGAGGGCTCGGGCCTGCATTTTTGATGCTGAGGCGCACCCGCGCATACCGGGAGTACAATGTGAGTTCGACTCATCGGCTCGTGATACCCCAGTAGTAGCCGATATGGAGGACGAGTACACCGCCACGCTACCGTGTTAGATGACTACTTGGCGAGGCTTGTTGGTGTAGCTCTTCACCGCATGGACATTGCCCGCACGCAGCTTATGCACTGGGTGTGAGGCGGAGAGGTCGACGGAATGACCAAGATCAGCGAAGAGGCGAACAGCAGGTCTTTTGGCGACTTTCGAGGCGCATCGCCAAGGAGAGCTAGTTATGCACCTTCGCCAAGACAGAGTGGTCCTCCACAACCTTCGTATGCGTTCAGGTATTCAGAGCAGTCGAGCTCCAGGGGTTCAGTTTCGAGGAGTAGGGTGTTGGCGGATGGTCACCCCTACCTCGATGTGTCGGTGTGGTAGACCGCATTTCGGGAGTGTCGTGGTGCCAAGGAGCTTGTTATTTTGCGGAGCAGGCCATTTTGCGAACCGCTCGACGGGGTAGCACGGATGTTACGACTCAGCCTTCAGGATCAGTGGCTGGTTCATCACCTTCACTAGCTATGCGCCCTGCAGGGCAGTACTGTGATTAGAGAAAAGCGGTAGATGCAGGTATATCCTTAACTCACTAGATATTAGTATGCTTGCTATGATGAGTTTATGTTGAGTGTTATGTCTGGTTAGCATTGTGTAAAATTATGATCTAGAGAACACGGGTAGTTGAAAAGGTAAGTATGGGGTATGGAAAGTGTGAACCTTAGAATATTTCACGATTGAGACCTTAGATGTAGCGCCGCCTTGAGTAAAGGATTTTGCAAATGATCCTTGTCTGAGTGCATTATATGCCTAGAATGTATTAGTGTGATAAGTCCACGGGTAGTGTGAGATGGAAGTGGTAGCTTTCAAGACGTGAATTAGTAAGCGATTGTTAGGATCGGAGAACAATTGTTTGACGCGATAGCGGTCGGTTGAGGACGACTGGTCAACCCGTAGCCTGTTAAGGTGGGTCGCTCGGGTGGTCCCACCAGGTGGTAGGTCACGAGGTGCTAGGCCCAAGTTTAGATGACCATCGCATGAGTTCGTGGATATGTTCGACCAGAATCGGATCGTAAAGCGTCGGAATGGCCTTAAAGGAATTTGAGGCTAGTAAGATGACCAAGTTTGGAGGTAGTGACTCGGAGATTTTGGAAACTGAAGCGATGACTGAAGTATGGTACGTATACTAGAAGATTTCAAGTGTTCGAGAAGGGTACGACGAGTAAGGAAGGAAGAGAATGTGTGTTATTTTGTGGCCAGGTGTGGCGTTGGCAACTTGTTAGAGGAACTTTATCGTTATCCGTCTTGAGAAGGAACATTCGGACGAATGTTTCTGGCGATGGGAGAATGTTATACCCCGTATTTCCTGAGTATGTACGTGAGGGCGTACGTACAAAAGCTTAAGCCTTAAGTAGGCAAAGTGGCGAAATTTGTACACAACTAGCGAAAAGAGTCGTTTTCCGACGAAACGTTTTCCGGACTTTGCGAAGGGAAAAATACGGCTATGTCATTTATTATTTTTGCGGATTTTTCCGAGAGAGGAAATATTTTGGACCAACGAGAGGGTGATACTTGTCACCCTCAAGTGGACGGTAATGGTTGGACGAAATGGCCTTGTTTTTGGTCAAGGAGTTGGTAGGATATTTTTGTGTAGTTGATGAGCAAGTGGGACCCACAAACACTTGTCCAAATCTTGACCCTCCACTTGCCCCCCACTTGTCTTGATCTTGGCCCTTGGTTGTCCTATAAATACCCCCTTAGTTGAAGACTTATTCTTCATCCACACTTGTGAAATTCCAAGGAAAATACTCCCTCCCCTTTGTGTAGTTTTCGTCCTACCTTCCCCCTCCCCCTTTGTGAAGCCCTAGCCGAGGCAAACCCCCCCCCCCCTTCCTAAAGCGGTTCTCGTATAAATACCCCTTGGTAGAAAAGTATTCTCCAAGTGTTGTTACTTATTCCCAAATACTTTAGCCCAAATACCTTGTAGTACTTTCCAAAGTTACCTCTATACGTAGAGTCAGAAATACTACTATATTCCTTAAGTCACAAAACGAAACCCTAAGGAAAATCTTAGCGGGTTGAAGTATTAAGAAGAAGTTGCGTAGAACTTCTGGGTTGTTTGGAGCGGGTTGGAGCGCTCGAATAGAGCTAAACGCCGCTTAGGATCGATATATAAACTTGGATAATTTTGGGCTTATCGAGGTAAATACTTGTCCTTCTATTGTAATTGGAAATTACATACGTAGTTGTATAGAAGTGAGTATAAGACGATATAAGGATGGTATAAAAGAAGAGAATTGAATAGTTCACATCGTAAGAATATTAAAGTTAAGACTCAATCAGACTTTTACATAGATTGTATTTACTGATGAGACTTGTGTAGTTTGGCGGGTAGGGAAGTGCTGCCCAATTTTTCCGTAGAATAAAGGAATCTGTATCTAGGAATGTTTTACCAAATAGTCTAGACGTTGATAGACTTATATGACCAATATAGGTTGAAGTACTGCGAGTAGCGTATTCTACTCGGGCGGTGGAAAAGGCTAGCAGGATTACAGTACTTGGGAGCTATTTGCTAATAGTCGATAATCGTCGCGAGGTATGTGATTCTTCCTATCCTCTTGAGCATGATATTTTAAAAGAAATATATATAGTACGGTAGACGTACGTGTGTTAACTGGACGTAGTTTTATCGCAATGTCTTTCGACTTAAGCCTGAATAATAAGAACCTTGAATGTATTTCAAAAGAATTAAGAAACCTTTTTGAAAGAATAGTAATGCTTGGTTTTAAAAGTTTTAGAGTTATACTAACTTTATGGGAAGTTAGGTATAACGACTTAAGAGAGATAAAAAGAATGGTTATTTGATTTTAGAAGTTAAGAGACTTGATCTTATAAGATAAGAGACTTGACTTAATTGAATTGACATAAAGTTTGTTAAAAAGTGTGAAACCTCATTCGTGAGTAATGAGTACTTGGTTTTTAAAAGGAATAATGTTTTACTGATTTCGGAAATCAGAATAAGTATCGAACAAACCATCATAGCGCTTAATAAAGGGAAATGTATTGATCGATTAAGTATTATTAAAACCAAGAGAAACCTCCATCTGCATAGAAGCTAAGATGAGACAAAATGATATTACATTTCCTAGATCATGGCTGCTTTAATAAGATTGTTATAAACAAGAATAACCTACTCACACATAAGGCATACATTACTCAAATGTTTTAAAAGAGAGTACGTTATTTGATAAAGACTATGAACTATGAAATCTTTCGAAACTAAAAGACTTGAGTATATGAGATTAGGCAAACTTGAACTTTTGGAAAAGAATGCTGTTACTTGACGTTATTCTAAAAGTGTAAGCCACTTGGTTTAAAACAGTGTAAAATACTTAACTTTAATACATGAACTTATTTGGTACTACGGATAATAGTATCGAGTTGTTTTTACGTAAAAAGAGGTCTTTTTGAAAGGATTAATGTATGTAGTACTTTGGGGGTTAAAACCCGGATTTATTGTAATAAAATAGGAGTCTATAAGTATGTTGAACTTGCCTATGCTTGTGGTAATAGCCTTTGTTGTGCAAATGTTGTATTTCTGTGCTACCGCGTCTCTCGTTGGAGGGTCGGCTATCTGACTGATTGATAGACATACTGACACGATGGGTGGCCCACGGGTATGCTTCCACTATATCGATCCTTTTGGACATACTGACACGATGGGTGGCCCACGGGTATGCTTCCATTAGGAGTGTGATGTTGTTGTTGTTACATGGACATGCCCGCACCGGCGCAATCCGGCACGCGGCCACGCGCGGGTTGATCACCCGATATTGTTATCATTGTTACATGGACATGTCCGCACCGACGCAGACCCGGCACGCGCTACGGTGGGTTGATCACCCAGATATTGTTATCATTGTTACATGGACATACGCCCGCACCGGCGCAGTCCGGCACGCGGCCACGCGGCGGGTTGATCACCCAGATATTGTTATCATTGTTACATGGACATGTCCGCACCGGCGCAGTCGGCACGTGGCGCTACGCGCAGGTTGATCACGGTATATTGTTGTTGTTGCTACATGGACACGCCCGCACCGGCAGACTCGGGCATGCGGCTATGCGACAGGGTTGATTACCCGGTACATTGTTATTATTGTTGCATCCTGGACATGTCTACACCGATGGAGAATTCCGGGGGCATGCGGCCATTATGCGAACATGACTGATGTTATGGGCGTGAGACCCATAGTTATATTTGAGTGATGACTTTGAGGCACGAGTCCTCGACTTGATCGCTTTTATGTTGCGTACTGTATTTTGGTTATCATATATGTCTCCTGCTTTATATAGACTGTTATGATTTAACTACGATTTTCGCCACATACTGCACCACAGATCGACCTCCTTCGGGATGCGTTCATGCCGCAGGTAGAGGTACATCGGTTGTCGATCCTCGCTTTTAGGATCACAAATCAGCGTTTTGGGAAGCTCCGTTTCTCCGGAGGCTTATCTTTTGGTATGTTACCCTGAGTCTGTAGGTTCTTGTACATTCAGGGGTATGGCGGGGCCCTGTCCTGCCATAGTTGTCGTTACATTCTTATAGGTCCAGTGTACTGTGGGCAAGGTGGTTGTAAAAGGATTAAACTGTTCGGGTTGAAAGATTGTATATATACATATTTATGCCGAAAGGCGACTTTCTCTCGGATAAAATGTGTCTCATTTTACATTTGATTCATGTCTTGTTTTTATGTTCCGCTGATTTTCTCTGATGTATGACTACTTGGGTGCCCGGGTAAGGCACCAGTCACGGGCCCCGGAACGGGTCGTGACAATATACATGCTGAAAGGCAAATTTCTTTTTGGGTTAGACTATTTCTTATTTTACATTGTTCTATGTTGTAAGTTTATTTCCGCTGGTTACTCTGATGTATATCTACTAGGGTGCCCGGGTAAGGCACCAGTCACGGGCCCGGGTTCGGGTCGTGAGACAGTCCTCGGAATATCTACAGACCGTGTCTAGTAGAGTCTTGATTATCGGTGTGTTGCGCGCCACACCCATAAACAGGAGGCTACAAGACATTTAGGAGTTGGTTTCTATTCTTCACACTCTAAGATCGTGTCATAGAGCTGTGTTATTAAGATACTTCCTCTCTGACGTATTATTGTGTTACAGCTATGCCTCCAAGGAGGGAAATGATCGCCTGTATGGCAAAACAAGAGCGTGAGCTACCATCGACTTAGAGAGTTGATAGGGCTTATGCCTGTGGTATACTGGATGTTGTCTGCAATGGCGAGTTCTTGCGCCAGTTTTGAGGCCCGACACGAGCCTCCAGCTTTCGGGCTAGGGAAGACTATAGGGTCATAAGGGAAGCAGTTATGTTATTGACCAAGATAGCGGTGCTACAGTTTCATCAGCAGGATGTTATTCGGCCAGTACAGATAGATGTACAGAGGGTAGAGGGCCAACGCGGAGATCAGCGTAAGAGGGCTAGACCGGTTGGTTATCCCGGTGAGTTTTTGGACGAGCAACCTCAGCAGAGAGTGAGATATTCATCCCAGCCTACCCAGTACATACCCCCGCAGGTCACAGGTGGGATACTTGACCCCACAAGGTATTTAGGAACCGGTCCGAGCTCCAGGGTTCGAAGTTCTCAGAGGAGCAGAGGATTTTCTCAGTCGAGGCCACTTATTCCTCAGTGTTTCCGATGTAGTAAGCGTCATATGGGGAAATGCCGTCATGGCACATGTGTTTGTTATATGTGGCCGTCCGGGCCATATATTGAGGGTATGTCCTTTTAGAAAGAGCACCGGTGAGGTGGCTCAGCCTATGAGGCCGATGGTTGGTTCCTTTACCTCCACAGCTGTGCGGCCCCCAGGGCAGGGTGTTCAGATGTCAGCCAGCCGTGGTAGAGGTCAGGGTGGAGTTTATAGTTCTGGCGGTCCTTCGAACCACATAGATGACGTGGCGACTGGGCAGGATCAGGGGGGGCAACATCGTATGGGGTTACAAGTATATTTCGATTCTTTTGAATCATACGTGCATTGATAGATTCAGATTTTGCCCTAGCATATATGTTTTCCCTTGTTGCTAGTAGTTGTAAGTGATAGTACCACCAGTATTAGAGATACTCTGATTAGTAAAGTGAAAAGTGAAGAATGTTGACAAGAATGATAAAGTGAACTGAGACTATAGTTGTGTAGGGTTCACAAGTTGTAATTACCCCATAACAGCGTAAGACCGATAGGGAAGGATGTACAGTAGAAATACTTCGGCCTATGTGACGAACCTCTAGTGAATAGGGGGATAGGATGAGAAGTACCTTGAGATAAGAGAGATTTATTTCAGGCTAAGAATGAGAAGTTAAGTGTGACAATGGGTCGGGTTATGGACACATTTCGGGTCAACCGATAGTATGGAATGGGGTGATGTCAGTTGGATATGGTCCCGCTATGTGATAGGGTCACGAGGATGCAAGGCCCAAGTCTAGTTAATCGTTGTACGAGTTCGTGGACGCGTTCCACCGGAACCAGGTCGTAAGGGCCGAGAAGAACCTTAGCGGAAATTCAAGTAGCAAAATGGCCAAGTTTGGATTGTAACTCCAAGGATTGGAGAACAGAAACAATATTTGAAATTTTGTACGTGTACTAAATAAGTTGGGAAGTACGAAAAAGTATGACAAGTAAGAAAAGGAAGGAACAAGGGTTAAGAGAAATATAGAGGTTACGGTTATGAGTAATAAAGGTGCGTAGAGAAAATTCCTTTTAGGCCATGAGTGGAGGTTAATTGTGATGATACACACGCCTTAGGTTCAGTAACACTGTCCATAGGTGCTCGTGTTTGAGATGCTACTAGTATTAGAGTTTACACCGGTTGGTAAACTAAGCTAGGCAGGTTATAGGTTCATGGCCCAACTAGTTTTGTGACTGAGTGAGACAGAGAAGGGGAGTAACACGGGGGAACATATCAGTTAGCTGAGTAGGAGTCCGACTGAAAGATTCAGCTAGTGTTAGTCCCATGACTTAGAATACGACAGGGTCATCCCTTTATGCGGGGAAAAAGAAAGTAACCTCTAAGGATCCCGTTTTTGAAGACTGTAACTTTTGAGTTTTGTGAGAAGGGACCATAGATGGAATGTCCATTGTTATGTTTATGTTATGTGGTGGCCATGTGTGGCATCGTTGGTCTTGTGGAGTATTGATTGATAGGCATAGTATAGAGACTATGCCGGAGTTTGTATAGCTTGACAACCGACTAAGAACATTCGGGGATGAATGTTTCTAAGGGTGGAAGAATGTTACATCCCGTAATTCCAAGACATGTTTAAGAGAATGTACGTAAGGAACACAAGACTTGAAAATTGGTACGAAAGGAAGAATTGTTTTTCCGACGGAAAATCTTCCGAACGTCGGAAAGGAAAATGTTCGTTGATGAGAATTTGATTCTCAAAATGTATTATTTGAGGATTATGGAACTTATTAACATTATGGAAATTTATTTTTACGGATTTGGTCACGTAGGGCCCACCCGAGGAATTTTACGTTTTGTGGGGCCCACGAGGGTTATGGAATTTTTTGGACGAATGGGAGGGCGACACGTGGCACCCCCACCCCCACAATGGTCTTGGACAAAATTAAAACAAGGGTAAAATGGTCATTGACCAATGTAGAAGATCAAGTCTTCAAGATTGAGAAAATTGACTTAGTCAACTTGTCCACTTGGATAAATATTAATTGCTCTTCATCCTAACCAGACATATGTTATAATCTAAGCCCTCCATTGTTTTATATATACACACTAGTGCAAGACTTGTCTTCAACACTTAGAAAAATTGAGGGAACTTTGAGCTCACTTAAGATAGCTCTCGGCTTTAGTGATTTTCCCACACAATTTTTTTGTAATTTTGGTTCATTATTCACAAGACTTTAACCCAAGGTCCCTAAGGGTATTGTAAGGATATCTCAATAGAAAGATCTCGGAAAAATGACGTTTTCACGTTAGTCGCAAGGCGAAAACCTAAGTCGTTTTCATAGTTTTGGATTGGAAATGGAAGAGAAGTTGGTTGTGAACTTCTAAAGGCTTCAAATAGCGGATTGGAGCGTAAAGGAAAAGAGCTAAGAATTGCTAAGGAGCGACTTTGAATCTTGGAATTTATAAGGGCTTATAAAGGTATCAATCTTGTCGTTTTAGTAATTAAGATTACTTATTGTTGTAGCTATGGATATTAGAAAGCATGAGGTATATAGTATGAAGTTTGATAAGTGTATTGGCTATTGGAACCCTAATCCGAAACTAGCATGTTTAGCCCTTAAGATTACAATTCAATTTGATTGTTAGTTTAAGTCGTCACATGTTATATAAAGAAGGAATTATAGTTGTTAAAGTTGTTTATGACTATATAACATGTTAGACCTAAGAACTTGGATTGGAAAAGAATTGGAAAAGACTTTGAGTTGTTGTTTATGTTAGCCGAGAATGGATTTTGAGTATTGAACTACTTAGTATGAATTGTGGGGCAGAATTTTACACGTTTTGTAAGGCGTGTAATCCCCTTTGATTGGTTGATATATTGAGCCTTAAATGTGGCATGTTGGTTATTGATTATCGGGCCTTGAAAAAGGTGGAAAAGTATGTAGAAACAAAGGAGGTCTTCGAATTTTCCGTAGAATAAGAGACCGTATACTTAGTATTATTTTACGTTAGAAACTAGAAGTTGATAGTCGTGTTGTGGCCATTATAGGTTGACACTTCTACGTGCGGCGCATTCGACTCAGCTTGTGGATTAAGCCGAAAAGGTATGTGAACCATCTCCTCTTCTTCTAGCATGCTTCCTTATGGTAAAGTAAGTAAGTCCTACTCCTTAAATGATCCACTCCTTGATTGTACTTGGATTGCCTAATATAGAAGTTGTTCTATATATTTCCTTGATTGTACTTTGAATGTTTAAATTGGAAGTTGTTATAATCCATTACCTTAATGAAGTTTGGATTTTCAAAAGTGAAAGTATTTTACTAGAAGTACATAGAGTCTTGAAAAGGAAGTGGTTTTCAAATCTTTTGGCTAGTTCCTTAGTTCCAAAACCTAAAGGTTGTTATAATGACTTTAGGGGAGTCAAAGGAGTGATTTACTTAATTGATTTAAAAAGAGGAGAAATGACATGATTTAAAGTTAAGAGACTTGAAGTATTTTGAAAGTTATGTAACTTGATTTCTAAAGTTAAGAGACTTGAAGTATTTTGAAAGTTATGTAACTTGATTTCTAAAGTATATGATACTTGGTTTTAAAAGTATAAGTCTCTTGGTTATAAAAAGAATGAATTGGTCTAAAACCATAAAGGGTTATAATGGCTTTATGGAAAGTTGGTTATAACGACTTTATGGAAGGT
Organism: Przewalskia tangutica; assembly: GCA_029844215.1. Taxonomy (NCBI): domain Eukaryota; kingdom Viridiplantae; phylum Streptophyta; class Magnoliopsida; order Solanales; family Solanaceae; genus Przewalskia; species Przewalskia tangutica. The sequence continues at coordinate 91,422 of JAQGDG010000201.1, read as the reverse complement.
TAAGAGAGTTGTCTATTTTGATTAATAGGCATGAGTTGCCTAGATTGTGAAAATTGAAGTTACTTGGTTTCAAAGCCTTGAAATGAATTTCCAAAAGGTGTAGTAACTTATTTTGAAAAATAGACATGCCTTGATACTACGGGTGTTAGTATCTTGGGGTTTTATATAAAGAGGAGTCTTTTGAAAAGAATGGACGTACGTAGTACTTTGGCTTGTTTAAATGAGAATTTTTCCATTTGTGCCTTGATAGTACTTTGGCTTGTTTAAATGAGAATTTTTCTATTTGTGCCTTGATAGTACTTTGGCTTGTTTAAATGAGAATTATTCTAATTGTGCCTTGATAGTACTTTGGCTTGCTTAAATAAGGATTTCTCTTGGTTTATGTAAAAAGGAAAGGCATGGTATTGTCTTGGTTTATGTAAAAAGAAGGCATGGTAATTGTCTTGGTTTATGTAAAAAGGAAAGGCATGGTATTGTCTTGGTTTATGTAAAAAGAAGGCATGGTAATTGTCTTGGTTTATGTAAAGGCATGATATTGTCTTGGTTTATGTAAAAAGGAAAGGCATGGTATTGTCTTGGTGTGTAAATGCATGGTATTGTCTTCGTTTGCTTGCATATGGGTTGCTCATATAGACATTCGTGCAAGTGTCATATTTCCACATCTCCGCGTCCCTCCATAAAGGGCCGGCAACTTGGTTCAAAGATACCATGGGGTAGCTCCCCATGGGGGTGAGTGGTACACACTCACGGCGGGTCGGTATTTGACTCGGGCGGGTTAAATTCCCGGGATATATATATAAGCCATGGATTAGCTATCCGTGATGCGAGTATCGTGTACCGATGACTCATTGCGGGTCCACATGACCTAAGCGGGTGAAATAGTCCCTTGCGGGTGAAATTGTCCTATGATAGGTTGCCTTATAACAGAGGGTGGTTGACCCTGGCACTGGCACAGCCTTCATGTTTTGAAACGGTAGTGATTTCATTAATGAAAGGGTGCAGTGTGTGTATGACTTAAAGTGGAACAGTTGGTCTCATTGTTAAAAGTATAACTTAAAAAGGTAAAAAAGATTGCATTACTCTCATGATTGCAAGGTTCAGTGTGCTTATTGATGTTATATTATATCATGGACTGCCGGCAGTGAGGAAGGATTCCACGGGCATGATTGATGTTATCGGCGCGAGACCCATGTTTATATTTGAGTAATGACTTTGAGGGCATGCGTCCCTGATTTGACATGATTGTTTATGTATTGTATAATGTAGTTTGACTATCATACATGTCTCCTGTTTTATATATGAACTGTGTGATCTCCTTTACAGTACTTACTGTTTCACATACTTGGTACATTCTTCGTACTGACCTCCTTCGGGGGGCTGCGTTCATGCCGCAGGTTTAGGTAATGTGATTTGGTGATCTGCAGTGTAGGACCGCTCGCCGAGTTTTGGATAGCTCCATCTGTTCAGGAGTTTATCATTTTGGTATAGATCCTTCAGTACAGGTTTTTGTACGGTTATGGGTACGGCGGGGCCTTGTCCCGTCATAGTTCAGTAAACTCTTAGAGGTCTGTATTCATATGTGGGATTGGACTCGTGTACAGTGTAGTACCTTTTTATTATGTATATTATATGGCAGCCTTGTCGGCTTTGCCCTTGCATGTTCGTTGGTTTTAAAAGAAAAAAAAAATGAGGTGTTATTTAGTTCCGTGGTTTACTTGTGTCAGTTAGGTAGAAGGGTGCCCAGGTTGGGCACCAGTCACGAGCCCGGGGTTCGGGGCGTGACAACAGGGCCCCGCCATACCCCTGAATGTACATAAATCTACAACCTCAGGGAACTGTACCAAAATACAAAGCCTCCGAAATAATGGAGCTTCCCAACCAGCTGAACAGTGATCCTAAGAATGAGTATCAGCAGGCTATGTACCTCAACCTACGGCATGAACGCAGTCCCCCGAAGGAGGTCAGTACAAAATATGTACCAAGTATGTAAAACTTAAAGTACTGTAATTTAAATCATAATAGTCTAAAATAAAGCTGGAGACATGTATGATAACCAAATTAACAGTACAACCGTGCCTTGCTGAAATGAAAGTAATGAAAGTCAGTTTTACCTTTTAAAATACTATTTCAACACATGAACAATAGTCACACCATGGCTAGGGACACAAGCCCTCAAAACCATCACACAGTCCAGTAAGGGTCTCAAGCCCGAAAAACATCAAAGCATGCCCGTGGAATCCTCCATCACTGCCGACAGCCGTAAGTGTAAGATATATCCATGTAACGCGCCCGTGGCATCCTCCATCACTGTCGGCGTGCACATATGCAATATATATATATATATATATATATATATCTCATGCCCGTGGAATCCCTCATCTCGGGTACATGACTTCATAGAGAGCTAATCCATGGGGTAATAATCGCATATCACATGCCCGTGGAATCCCTCATCTCTGGTACATGTCTTCATGGGGAGCTAGTCCTTGGAGTAATAGTATAAAACATGGTCGCATGCCCCGGAATCCCTCATCGTATAAGCATGGCCATGGGGTAATAATTGTTACACCCCGTAAGTCCAGGACATGTAAAAGAGAATGTACGTAAGGAATCAAGACTTGAAAATTGGTACGAAAGGAAGAATTGTTTTCCGACGGAAAAATCTTCCGAACGTCGGAAAGGAAAAATGTTCGTTGATGAGAATTGGATTCTCAAAATGCATTATTTGAAGAATATGGAACTTATTAACATTATGGAAATTTATTTTTACGGATTTGATCATGTGGGGCCCACTCGAGGAATTTTACGTTTTGTGGGGCCCACGAGGGTTACGGAATTTTATGGACGAAAAGGAGGGCGACACGTGGAACCTACCCCACATGGTCTTGGACGATTTAATACAAGGGTAAAATGGTCATTGACCATTGTAGATGAATAAGTCTTCAAGCTTGAGAATATTGACCAAGTCAACTTGCCACTTGTGTAGTTATCCAAGTGTTCTTCATCCTAGCCACACATATGTTATAATCTTGACCCTTCCTTGTGTTATATATACACACTAGTAGCAAGACAAGGTCTTCCACACTTAGAAAAAATTAGAGAAGCTTTGTGCAAGCTATGTTGCTCTCGAACTTTAAGTAAAAATCCACACAAAATTTTTGTATTTTTGGTCCATTCTTCACAAGACTTTAACCCAAGGTCCCTAAGGGTATCGTAAGGATATCTCAATAGAAAGATTTCAGAAAAACGACATTTTCACGTTAGTCGCTAGTAAAACCTAAGTCGTTTTCATAGTTTTGGATTGGAAATGGAAGAGAAGTTGGTTGTGAACTTCTAAAGGCTTCAAATAGCGGATTGGAGCGTAAATGAAAGGAGCTAAGAATTGCTAAGGAGCGACTTTGAATCTTGGAATTTATAAGGGCTTATAAAGGTAACAATCTTGTCGTGTTAGCAATTAAGATTACTTATTGTTGTAGCTACGGATATTAGCAAGCATGAGGTATATAGTATGAAGTTTGATAAGTGTATTGACTATTGGAACCCTAATCCGAAAACTAGTATGTTTAGCCCTTAAGATTTCAATTCAATTTGATTATTAGTTTAGTAAATCGCATGTTATATAAAGAAGGAATTAAAGTTGTTGAAGTTGTTTATGACTATATAACATGTTTGACCTAAGAACTTGGATTGAAAAAGATTGAAAAGAACTTTGTGTTGTTGAATAACTTAGCCGAGAATGGCTTTGATTATGGACTTAGTTGGTATTAGTTGTGCGGCAGAATTTTACACGTATTGTAAGACGTGTAATCCCCTTTGTTGGTTGATGTATTGAGCCTTAAATGTGGCATGTTGGTTATTGATTATCGGGCCTTGAAAAAGGTGGAAAAGTATGTAGAAACAAAGGAGGTGCTGCCCGATTGTCCGTAAAATAAGAGACCGTATACTTAGTAGTATTCTACGTTAGAAACTAGAAGTTGATAGTCGTGTTGTGGCCATTATAGGTTGACAATTCTACGTGCGGCGTATTCGACTTAGCTTGTGTATTAAGCCGAAAAGGTATGTGAATCATCTCCTCTTCTTCTAGCATGATTCCTTATGGTAAAGTAAGTAAGTCCTACTCCTTAAATGATCCACTCCTTGATTGTACTTGGATTGCCTAATATAGAAGTTGTTCTATATACTTCCTTGATTGTACTTTGGATGTTAAATTGGAAGTTGTTATAATCCATTACCTTAATGAAGTTTGGATTTTCAAAAGTGAAAGTATTTTACTTAAAGTACATAGAGTCTTGAAAAGGAAGTGGTTTCCAAATATTTTGGCTAGTGCCTTAGTTCCAAAACCTAAAGGTTGTTATAATGACTTTAGGGGAGTCAAATGAGTGATTTACTTAATTGATTTAAAAAGAGGAGAAATGACATGATTTAAAGTTAAGGTACTTGAAGTACTTTGAAAGTTAAGAAACTTGATTTCTAAAGATTAAGAGACTTGGAGTATTTTGAAAGTTAAGAAACTTGATTTGAAAGTATGATACTTGGTTTTAAAAGTATAAGTTTCTTGGATATAAAAAGAATAAATTTGTCTAAAACCATAAAGGGTTATAACGGCTTTATGGGAAGTTGGTTATAACGGCTTTATGGAAGGTTAAGAGAGTTGTCTATTTTGATTGATAGGCATGAGTTGCCTAGATTGTAAAAATTAAAGTTACTTGGTTTCAAGCCTTGAAATGAATTTTCAAAAGGTGTAGTAACGTATTTTGAAAAATAGACATGTCTTGATACTACGGGTGTTAGTATCTTGGGGTTTTACATAAAAAAAGAGTCTTTTGAAAAGAATGTACGTATGTAGTACTTTGGCTTGTTTAAATGAGAATTTTTCCATTTGTGCCTTGATAGTACTTTGGCTTGTTTAAATGAGAATTATTCTATGTGTGCCTTGATAGTACTTTGGCTTGTTTAATTGAGAATTATTCTATGTGTGCCTTGATAAGTACTTTGTCTTGCTTAAATAAGGATTTCTCTTGGTTTATGTGAAAAGAAGGCATTGTAAGTGTCTTGGTTTGTGTAAAGGCATGGTATTGTCTTGGTTTGTGTAAAGGCATTGTATTGTCTTAGTTTGTGTAAAAAGGAAAGGCATGGTATTGTCTTGGTTTATGACAAAAAGAAAGGCATGGTAATTGTCTTGATTTGTGTAAAGGCATGGTTTTGTCTTGGTTCGCTTGCATATGGGTTGCTCATATAGACATTCGTGCAAGTGTCATATTTCCACATCTCCGCGTCCCTCCATAAAGGGTCGGCAACTTGTTTCAAAGATACCATGGGGTAGCTCCCCATGGGGGTGAGTGGTACACACTCACGGCGGGTCGGTATTTGACTCGGGCGGGTTAAATTCCCGGGATATATATATAAGTCATGGATTAGCTATCCGTGATGCGAGTATCGTGTACCGATGACTCATTGCGGGTCCACATGACCTAAGCGAGTGAAATAGTCCCTTGCGGGTGAAATAGTCCTATGATAGGTTGCATTATAACACAGAGGGTGGTTGACCCTGGCACAGGAACGACCTTCATGTTTTGAAACAGTATTGTTTTCATTAATGAAAGGGTGCACTGTGGTTATGACTTAAAGTGGAACAGTTGGTCTCATTGTTAAAAGCATAACTTAAAAGATAAAAAAGATTGCATTACTCTCATGATTGCAAGGTTCAGTGTGCTAATTGATGTTATATTATATCATGGACTGCCGGCAGTGAGGAAGGATTCCACGGGCATGATTGATATTATGGGCGTGAGACCCATGGTTATATTTGAGTAATGACTTTGAGGGAATGCGTCCCTGACTTGATATGATTGCTTATGGATTGTGTACTGTAGTTTGACTATCATACATGTCTCTGCTTTTGTATGGATCGTTATGATTTCTTTACTGATTTCTTGTTTCACATACTTGGTACATTCTTCGTCGACCTCCCCGGGGCTGCGTTCATGCCGCAGGTTTAGGTACGCAATTTGGTGATCTGCAGGTGTAGGACCCTGCTCAGAGTTTTTGGATATCTCCATCTGTTCAGGAGTTTATCATTTTGGTACAGGCTTTTGTACAGTTATGGGTACGGCGGGCCCTTGTCCCGTCATAGTTCAGTAAAACTCTTAGAGGTTTGTATTCATATGTGGGATTGGACTCATGTACAGTGTAGTGTCTTTTGATTATGTATGTTATATGTGTCACGACCCGACCTCGGACCCGTGACTGGTGCCTTACCTCGGGCACCATTGTGATACAACATCAGAGAAAACCAGCGGAAGATAAACTCACAACAAGAAACCATATAGAATCTAAAGCAGGCTAACCCAAAATGGAAACCTTTAAATATAACAAAACTGAACAGTTACATCCTTATCAATCCAATTTATAACAGGGCTACAGACCTCTAAGAATGTGTAACTACTATGGCGGGACAGGGCCCCGTCATACCCCTGAATGTACATAACATCTACAACATCAGGGAGAGCGGTACCAAAAGTCAAGCCTCCGGAGAAGTGGAGCTTCTGACACCTGAGCAAAGATCCTAAGAATGAGGATCCACCACCTGTTTACCCTTACCTGCGGCATGAACGCAGCCCCCGAGGAAGGGGGTCAGTACACAATATGTACCAAGTATGTAAAACTGGAAAATACTGTATAATATCATAAGTCTAAAATAAGCTGGAGTCATAGGTGAAAATCAAATTACATTGCACTGTGTCTTACTAACAATGAGAGTAACAAGTATAAACTTTACTGCATAAAATAGGAGGCTCATGATCAAAACAGGGTCCCTCGCCCGTAGTATCATTAAGCAATCCTACTCCTGGGACTATTTCACCCGCATAGGTCCTGTGGACCCGCATGAGGTCATCCGCCTCGCATGGGACTATTTCACCCGCATGGGACATCCGTCTCGCATGGGACTATTTCACTATTTCACCCGCATGGACCCAGTGGGCCCGCATGAGTACAAGCGCCGCACTCGCATCATGGGTAGCAAATCCATGGAATAAGTAGTAATAATAATAATAATAATAATACATAACCCAGCACTACCGGATATCATACATAACATAAGCGCTACCGACTTATCATAACGTAAGCAAGTTAAGAATATCCCCTAACTTCTTATTAACATTATTAACATACCCTCTCATTTTAGTTTACTTAAGGCACTAACATGTCATTTAAGAGAAAATCCGGGAATTCAACCCAAGTACCACATACCTCTAACCTTTTAAGAAATGACTCCTTTTTATATAAAACTCCCAAGATACTAATAACCGTAGTATCAAGTCACGACTACTTTTCAAAACAAGTCACGTTTACTTTTAGAAATATAATAGGCTTCTAAATCAAGTGACTTCATTTCTTTTAAAACCTTAGGCAATTAATGCCTTAAAAACAATTTGCCTTTCACAAATTCAAATCATTTATCCGTACATATTTTACTTAGAGTAAACCTTTCCTTATTAACCTTCCATAAACTAATATAACCAACTTCCCATAAAGTCGTTATATTAACGTTATACGTTAGTCAAACACATTTCCCTATGTCCAAGGGCTTATACTTTTAAAACGAAACAAGTATCATATACTTAAAACTCTTCAAGTCCCTTAACTTGAAACTTAAGACATCATTAAAACAAGTAAGGAATATCAAAGCCTTGTACATCTACCGTACTACATAGATGCAACTATTCATGCTCAAGAGGTAGGAAAGTTCCACATACCTCTTCGGGTCAATCCACTTGCTAAGTCCAATTTACCGCACGTAGTACGTCAACCTATAATGACCATAATACGTTTATTAACCTCTAGCTTCAACATAGAATTTTCCAAGTGCAAAGTCACTAAATCCTACGGAAAATCGGGCAGTATTTCCTTTGTTTCTACATACTTTGCCACCTTTTTTGTCACGCCCCGAACCCCGGGCCCGTGACTGGTGCCCTACCTGGGCACCCTTCTACCTTAACAACTAAGCACTTTGCGGAAATTAAATAACACCCTTTTTTTTTTAAAAACCAACATACGTGCAAGGACAAAGCCGACAAGGCTGCCATAATATACATAACAAAGGACACTACACCGTACATGCTAAGGGACGAATTTTGTTCACAACACGCGAAAAGAGTCGTTTTCCGACGAAACGTTTTACAAACTTTGCGAAGGGAAAATTCCGGCTTTGACATTTATAATTTTTGCGGATTTTTCCGAGAGATAAAATATTTTGGACCAACGAGAGGCGACCTTAGGTGTCCAAGGTTGGACGATTTTTGCTTGGTGGAAGCTTCTAGGCTTGCACGTTTTTTTCCCTTTTTGTTGCCTAAAATGTTTGGTCAATGTTTGGTAGGATATTTGTGTGGTTGATGACCAAGTGGGACCCACACAACACATGGCTTAATATTGACCTTACACTTGCATACCACTTGGCTTAATCTTGACCATTGGTGGTCCTATAAATACCCCTTTAGTTGATGAACTTCTTCATCCACACTTGGACATTTCCAAGTCTAAAAATCCCTCCCTCTCCCTTGTGAGCTCTCGTCCAACTCCCCCCTCCCCCTTTGTGAGGTATTGGCCGAGAGTACCCCCCCCCCCCTTGCCTAGTAGTTCTCGTGAAATGCCCCCCTTGGTAGAAGAGTTGTCTTCTAGTATTGTTGTTATGCCAAAATACTCTAGCCCAAAACCTTTGTATTGTTTCCAAGTACCCTCTTTACGAAAAGCCCGGAAAATACTACTATACTTTCCTTTAGCCACTAAACGAAACCCTAAGGAAAAATCTTCACAAGTAGTTGAAGTATTAAGTAGAAGTTGCGTAGAACTTCTAAGGGTTGTTTGGAGCGAATTTGAGCGTTCAGAATAGGAGCTAAACGTTGCTCAGGATCGACATTAAACTTGGATAATTTTGGGCTTATCGAGGTAAATACTACTGTCCTTCTATTGTAATTGGAAATTACATACTGTAGTAATATAGAAATGAATATAAGATACATAGAAGGATATTACAGAAGAGAATTGAACTGTAATAGAAGAATATTAAAGAGGAAGACCGTACTTACATGAATTGTATTCTGATGAAACTTGTGTAGTTTGGCGGGTAGGGAAGTGCTGCCCAATTTTCCATAGAATTATGCTACTGAGTAGTCTAGATGTTGATAGACTTTTATGACCGTTATAGGTTGAAGTACTGCGAGTAGCGTATTCTACTCGAAGGGTGGAAAAGGATAGCAGGATTACAGTACTTTGGAGCTAATTGCTAATAGTCGATAATCGTCGCGAGGTATGTGATTCTTCCTATCCTCTTGAGCATGATATTTTAAAAGAATATATATAGTACGGTAGACGTACGTGTGTTAACAAAACGTAGTTTTACGGCAATGTCTTTTGACTTAAGCCTGAATAATAAGAATCTTGAAGTATTTCAAAAGAATTAAGAAACCCTGTTGAAAGAAGAGTAATACTTGGTTTTGAAAACATAAGAGTTATACTAGCTTTATGGGAAGTTAGGTATAACGTCTTAAGAGAGGTAAAGAGAATGGTTTACTGATTTTTGAAGTTAAGAGACTTGATCTTAAAAGATAAAAGACTTGACTTAAATGAATTAATATGAATTTTGTGTGAAACCTCATTCGTGAGTAATGAGTACTTGGTTTTTAAAAAGGGAATAATGTTTCACGATTTGAAATCGAATGAGTATCGACAAACCACCGGCGTTAATAAAGGGAAATGTTTTGACTAATTAAGTATTATTAAAACCAGTAGAAACCTCCATCTGCATAGAAGCTAAGATGAGACAAAATGATATTACATTTCCTAGATCATGGCTGCTTTAAATAAGATTGTTATGAACAAGAATAACCTACTCACACATAAGGCATATGTTTCTCAAATTGTTTTAAAGGATTAAAACTATGAACTACGAAACCTTTTCGAAAATGAGAAACTTGAGCATTTGAAATTAGGCAAACTTGAACGTTTGGAAAATAATGTTGTTACTTGATTTTACAAAGGGAAGTGTTTTGGTTTACTTAACAATGTTAGTCACTCTATTTTTATACTACGGGTATCGGGTGACCTTTGTAAAAGAAATGGATCTTTAAAAAGGAATTTAACATACGTAGTACTTTAGGGTTAAAACCAGGACTTTGACATAAAATGAAAGTACCTTGAGTTGTGTGTAACTTGCCTATGCTTGTTGTGATAGCCTTTGTTGTGCAAGAATTGTGTTTCTATACTACCGCGTCTCTCGATGGAGGGTCGGTTGACTTGTTGAGAACTTACTTGGACGTACCGGCAGTGACGGAAGATTCCACGGGTATGCTTCCATTATTATTGTTACATGGGCATGTCTACACCGATGATGGATTCTGTGGGCATGTGACCATTATGGTTATTTATGGCGAAGTATCATGACTTACGGTTGTGATCGGGTGCATAGCATGTTTACTTGCCCCCGTCAGCTACGTGACGTAGGTGGATCTGGTATAGGTTATTGCACTTGCCACGTGTCAGCTTCGCGGCGAAGTATCGTGACTTACGGTTGTGATCTGGTGCTTAGCCTGGTTACTTGCCCCCGTCATCTGCGTGGCGCTGGGAGGATCTGGTGGAGGCTATTACACTTGCCACGTGTCAGCTTCGCGAGTCAGTGTTGGATGAAGCTTCGTGACTTACGGTTGTGATCTGGTGCATAGCCTGGTTACTTGCCCCCGTCAGCTACGTGGCGCTGGGAGGATCTGGTGGAGGCTATCGCACTTGCCACGTGTCAGCTTCATGTTATGATTATTTCACGTACGGTCTTTTTATGACACATGTGGGATCTGATGTTCGGGTGTACTTTTTGGTGTTATCATATCATAGATTGCCGGCAGTGAGGAAGGTATTCCACGGGCATGATTGATGTTGTGGGCGTGAGACCCATAGTTATATTTGAGTAATGACTTGGAGGGCGTGAGTCCCTGACTTGATATAATTGTTATATGTGTATCGTAGTTTGGTTATCATACATGTCTCCCGCTTTATATAGACTATTATGATTTCATTTACGTGATTTTCGCCACATACTGTACTTGTCAGATCGACCTCCTTCGGCCGCGTTACGCCGCAGTAGAGGTACATCTACCGTCGATCCGTTTATAGGATCACATTTCAGCGTATTGGAAGCTGCCTTCCTGAGGCTTATCTTTTGGTATGTTACCCGAGTGCAGCAGGTTCTTGTACATTCGTGGTATGGCGTGGCCCTGTCCCGTCATAGTTGTTGTAAAAATCTTAGAGGTGCGTAGACCTTTGTGCAAGGCGGTTGTAAGGATCAGAATCGCTCAAATGTCGATATATATATATTTGCAGAAAGGCAACCGTTTTGGTTGGCCTATTTTCTTTTATCTTGATCCATATCTAATTGTATGTTTTAAGTTTTTATTTCCGCTGGTTTTTCTCTGATGTTGTATCACTAGGGTGCCCGGGGTAAGGCACCAGTCACGGGCCCGGGTTCGGGTCGTGACAGTGTGCTTGGGTTTGAGACTGAGCCACACGCGCACCACCACCATCCACCCGGTCTGGGTAGTGGGCTGCGGGGCTGTTGGACTTCTTCTGATATTATCTTCTTAGACCCCAAACTTTATATTATTTACAGTTTGGTCCCTGAAGTTTCTGGAAGACGAAAGTTGTCAAGCGCCGCGGCGCCTCATGACCAGCGCCGCGATGTTGCGTGTCCAGTGAGCTGCCCGACAACGGTAAAGCCATCAGTTTAATGCCATTAAGTTGCTAAAACGTTTGGCACTTATTTCAGAACGTTTTGGCCTTTCATTGACCTCTTAAACAACTTCTTAATGACCCTTTAACACCTCTCCTCCTCCTAAAACACTATAAAATCATACATTGTTTTCAGATTTGAGACAATAAGAGAGAACATACAAAACAGTGAGAAAAACACTGCAAAGACAAGTTCTTCTTTTCCACTCTTTAGCAATCGTTTCATATTTGTTTTCTTCGCCAGGATCACGAGTGTTTGCTTTGCACAAGTGATATTTTGTTGTTTTATCTTGGGAGACCAGTTGCAAATCACCCGTACAAAGCATATATACGGGCAATATTATCTTAAAGAAAGATTGAACATCAATCGACTTAGCAACCAAGATTTAGTGTATATTGGTTTCAGATCAACAAGATTCAAGGAGCTTGCAGCAATTCGATAAAGAATTCAAGGCATAAGATTCGAGACGAATTTAAGGATAAAGATCAAGACCACAAAATATAATTGTTGCCACAATACTTTTGACATCAAGTTTATTACATGATTTGTAATTTATAGTTATTGTCCTTTCTAAGCACTAGTTTACTATTCTCCGTCACGAAAAACAAAACTTTGAACTTGAAATCCGTGGAAGAGAGAGACTTTAAGAATAACGAAGAAGGCGACGGGATGGTGCTCCAACGAAAATGGCCAAAACAATAAGAAAAAAGAAAAGACAGAAAATAAAAATACCAAGAGAAAAAGTAACATTAACAATGAGTTTCTTTACACTAAACACAACTAATTAGTGTATGTAACATGTAACAAAAAAATGACTGTACAAATTAGTGCATTTTAAATTTTTATTTTGTGCTTGTCACGAACTTTAAGAAGTTGAAAGTAATTTTTCGTTTTCATGAGTAACAGTTCTTAATCGCCTATAAATTAAAATGTTTAATTGAATTTTCGGGACAAAATTTTAAAAATAATTTATGTATTTTTTCTATTAAATACAAACAAATGAGGACTAAAAAGATTTGGTCACTTGGATACTGAAATGAAAAAGGAGAAAGCATAAGGTCTCTTTTGGTTATACATTTGAATTTTTTAAAAACTTGTTTCAAAGTCAGTGTCAAATTTGGAAAAGTGGTTTTAATCAGTATTTCAAGTAAAATTTTAATTAACTTTTTTTTTCAAATTAAACACAATTTCAATTTTAAATAAACCTCTTCAACTTTTCTCAAATGCGAGTACTTTTTGAAAAAATATGGCAAACGCTTAATAAATACCTCCTTGGGAGCAAAAGAAAATCCTCGCCATTGGGCCACCCTCCGACCCGACAGATTGGTGGAGAGGTAAATCACAGTCTTCGGCCACTAGGTGGGAGGCATGTCTGGTGCCCATGCGAGTCATCCTCACAAAGGAGAAAATGAACTCACATCTACGCTGCGGCTCGAACTGCGCTTTTGGGACGATCACACCCCTGAACTAATCGAAATACACCCATGCGGGTAATAAATAAATACCCTCCCTATATGCAAAGAAGGGAGGGGGGGTGAATATGTTACTTTTTGAACTTTTGGGGCAAACAGAAATATATGGAAAATGTCCTAAAATTCAAATTAGGTCTGTGTTGGACACCTATCTCATAGTTGCAGCAATGTCCACTTTAATGTACAATGATCTCTTCTCTTCTGTCGTTTCTGAAATAAAATCCTACAACGGTAAAGACCCTCTTCTCCCTTGGCTCCGGTAAGCAAAGCAGCAGCCCTCTAACAATCAATTTTTCTTCTTCTAAGTTCCGATTATTATTATTGTTTTTGTGATTGTTTGATAGAGGAATAAAGAAAATGAAAGAGTCACTTCCTCCTCAGCTTCTTAAGGACAAACTCCCACGATTTCTTCAGAAATGTGCACAGACTTTTGAGACCGATCGCCGTTATGCTAATGATATGCGTTATCTTCGAGTCTGGTTACAACTGGTTAATACTATACCCTTTTCTCTCTTTCATTCTTTCGATGTTTACAAATGTGGGCTGTTGTTAGTTTGATTATTCTTTTCCTAAAATTGTTAATTTTCAATATACTTGCGGAACAGAAGCTAGGAATTTAAGAACAATTTGACCTAGAAGATATTTTCGTTAGAGAGAAGAGAAGGAGATCTGCATTTCACATTCTTAGTTATGCCAACAACAGTACATACACCTCTTATACACAACCAACCGACCTTCTAATATCACGTGACATTTTAACTAATTTCTAAGAGGCTTATTAGCAACTAAACAATGCACTAACAGTGTGCAAAACAAATGCTGCAATTATAAACTTCATTAAAAATGTAATGAATTTTTTTACCTGGGGTGTCAATCTGAATATATTGAAGAATATTTATTGGTTATACCTTAGGGGCACCAGCGCACTAAGCCCCGCTACGAGCGGTGTCCGGTGAAGGGCCGGACCACAAGGGTCTATTGTATGCAACCTTGAGACTGTTCTCACGGCTCGAACCCGTGACCTGGTCACATGGCAGTACGCCAAGTCTCCCCTCCTTATTTTGGTTATACCTTGCATAAATTAATACTTAAAAAGAAATTAACAATTTCCTGATTTGCTTTACATTTTGAGTTATGAACTATGCTCTCATTTGCATTTCTTTGCTTCTTTTTTTTTTTTTTAATGTAGATGGACTATGTAGATGACCCAAAAGCGGTATTAAAAGCCATGGAGTCAAATCGTATTGGGATGAAAAAGTCTCTGTTTTACCAAGCATATGCTCTTTATTATGAAAAGATTAAAAAGTTTGAGGCTGCGGAAAAGATGTACCATTTGGGTGTGCATAAGTAAGTAACTAATAGCTAGTTGTGATTTTAAATTTATTGAGTTATTAGTCGTAAGAATATCTTTATCTATTGCATCCAAATAATATTATAGAAATGTGGTGAAAGAGGTTGACAAATGCCGTTCATTGATCGTTTCACATTTTGTTCAACATTCCAAGTTGTTGTCACATTTCAATGAAAAGGATTCTTCATTGTTTTGCATATGTTTAGGGGTATCTCAAGCCATATTACTCTCTAGGGATATGTTAACACTTAACCCGTTGAAAACTTAGTTCAATTTGTTATACTCAGTGAAGGTTAATTATCCTTTCAAAAGTGCATTGTTGAATTTAATTCTAGGGTGAAAATCAAATGTAACCCTCAGTGATTATCCTACTTTGACTCGCTTTCTCCTTGAGTTATGAATATTTGATACTCTACAAGGTCAGGTAACAGTTTGTTTCCTATGGCCAATTTCGAGATGTAATCAAGCAGTGTTAGTGCACGTGCGTGTCTTTGCACCATTAGTATTGGTCATTTAAGTTGATTCACTTTACTTTCTTCTTAGGAAATTATCTGAATTTTGTTGTGCAAAGTTGCTATATTGTGTAGAGTATTTTTTTAGACATGTTTTCAATTCAAAAGCAACATTGTTCCTTCAAGCTATTTACAAGAGAAGTGCCATCAGGTGCCAAATGTTTCTTCTCACTCCTTTTCCTCCATCGAGCTATTAATTCCTTTTAATTGCAGGGCCCTGTTATCAGTGATCTAACAAATAATTCTGGAAACAAATGTTGCTTAACAGATTTCTTCTTCATTCTTCAATGAACAGGCTTGCTGAGCCACTTGATGAGTTACATAAGTCATATGAGCAGTTCCTTCATCGCATGGAGCAGCGTAAGAATAAGAGGATACAGGTTGGTTACATTGGTCATATCTCCTATCAAATGTCTTATTTTTGTCTATATGAGCCATTAACTGATAATAGAAATATGTTCTGCAGCGCCAGGAAGGAAAAAATAAAATATGTTCTCTTGGTGCTAAAAGCATCACTTTGAAGAACAATGAGATTAAGGAAAATAATGAGAATTTAAGTGGAAATGAAAACAATCCTGTCATCACCGAGGATCAATTACCCGATGCACATTCCAAGCATTTAAATATGAAAAATGTTGTCATTTCACAGGGCTCCAGGAGAGAGTCACAAATGAACGAAGCTACTCATGTTGGTCCAGCCCTTCAGAAGGAACTCAGGGGTGACCTCGGTCGAAAAATTTATGTTGGAGACACTATAGAAACAGATAGATGCCGAAAGTTTTCTGGTGAAGACACAGTTGTAGTTAAATTTGTAGGTAATGCCATTGTTGGGAAGTCTGACGTCGAAGATGCACGACATCACGGTCTGGTGGAACCTACCATTAATACAAAGGAGGCCATACATGAAATTAATAGCATGTTTCGACAGCCATTAGAGCCATCTCTTTCTGGCAAGCATTCACGTAGAAACCAGCCAAAAGTTGATCAGAGATCAAACAATGGTTTTGAGGTTTTTCTCAATGAAAACACTGATAGTGCTGTTGGATCTTCTCACCAAGTCTTGGCAAATGGTTCATCAGTGCTACAAATCACCAGAGTTGAAACTCAAGAGCCCATGCAGAAGCCATTTCAGATATATATTGATGATGATGACTCCAATGATGTGCTGGAGGGAGTTCATGAGCTGGATAAATTAGATATGGGTAACTCCAACAATTTGACTGGATGTACTATTGAAGATGGGATTGTGAAAGGTTTTGTGTTTCCAAGTCCAACTGATGTTACTTCAGAATGTTCTAGAGATCCAAAGGTTGAAAGGCCTCCTCAAGCAAGACTCCGTAGGGAGGACACAATTGTATACAAATTTGTTGGTTCCACCATTTCAGAAGAATCAGAGGTCGAAAATGTTTGCCATCATGGCCTTGTAGAACCAACAATTAACTTGAAGGAGGCTATGGATGATATTAATAGCATGTTCGGAAAGCCAATTGAGTTTACAAGGAAAAGCAGGCCGAAGAAACAGGGAGTAGCACCTAAGATGGAGAGAGGTATCAGTGGGTTCATGATACTTCCAGATGATGAGCCACACCATCAACCTATGAGTTCCCTGCCAACTTCGTCGTCGAGAAGGGATAATGACTTGTTTGAGAAAACTGTGTGCACAAAGGAGGCAATGGATGAGATAAATAAAATGTTTGCGATGCCATTGGATTTCTAAGATGCTGGTAAATTCTTCTATATTTTCTTTCAAGCTGGTAATGTCTTCTTTATTTTCTTTTAAAATATATATAGAGTTTGAGTTTATTGACTGATTTTGTTTTCAATTGCGTCCTGCCTAAATTCTGAGATGTGTGAGATGGATCTGGCACATCTAATTTGGTCATATTTATGTTGAAGGTTGAGATTTCACAGTACAAACCTACAGATTGATTGATTGATAGACAGAGAGGAGGGGGGGTTACTATGGAGTAGTCCATTATGAAATGGAATGAGAGCAAATTGTTGCTGCAATGTGAAGAATGTTGTAAAATTCAGCATATGGCTTACAGAGAAGGAAAATTTATACTCAACTCTTGTGAAAGCATAAAACCTGTAAAAGATCAAAACATAAAAGTACATGGTGGAAAATAATTAATATTCTGGTTTAGGAGGAAGTAAGCTGGTCGGAAAGAAGGGGCCTGAAGCATAAATCACAGCCTCATAATTACTTCGCCCCAATGTTTTGTCTAAAAATCAAAGTTGAGCACCAGTAATTCCATAGTTGACAGTAGTGAAGACATCACAGTTTCGAGAGGAGAGTCGACCAGTTTCGTGGCATGAATGTAGAGGATGGTCAAGATAAGAATGCCCCATTTTGAAGCCATCGAGCTGTGCAAATAAGTAGCCATTTTCATCTGTTTGAAATGCCTTATAGAAGTTCACCCTTTTCATGTAATTTTTGCAGATAACACTTAACAGAGACCATGATCCATAGTTATCACAGCTCTGGCAGTAGACCATGCCTTCAACCACTACTTGGGGGCAGTCTTCTCTGCTGACTTGGCCGGCGCATTGTCATAGGCGGTAATCAGTGGAAAGGCTAATGCAAGGAGCAACGAGACGATCAGGACAAGTTGGCTGCTTGCCATCTTTTTGAAAAGATTTCTTGGAGCTTATGTCAGTTTTGGAATGTGATTCTGCTTTGAGTTCATATGAGTTGATTCCTATATATAGTTTTTGGCATGGCTTTGTCTGTATGCTCTCTGAATGTTGTCAAGGACGTGAATGCTACTAAACCACATTTGTGGAATGCGTATTGATCCTCAATTGTTTCAAGACGTGATGACCATATTCAGAAGTTTATAGTTTGAGTTTCAATGTGTTAAGCACACGTAGATTCTTCTACGTGCAAACCACTACCCTCCCTCCTCTAACATGATAGGTTAGGTGAGCCAACCTACTTGAAAATTTAGTGACCAATAGAAGGAAATAATGCTTTATCCGTGTCCGTAAAGTTAAATAAAATTAACGCTTAATATTCAATTGGTCAAAATGTGGATCCGTATGTTGACCTTTTTCCATAATAAAAATAGAATGAAATTTCTGAATTAAATATGATTTCATGTTAATTTTGCTGTTAATCCCTCCATCCCATGAAATAAAATATAGTAGCATTTTGTTGAATTGGTTAAACGTGATGTCATATCAAGTGTCCAATTATTGTATTGTTATCGGAATTCTCGGAGTTGGCAAAAAATGAGGGAGTCCAGCATGAAGTTAGGGACTTTTGGTTCACCAGTTAAAGATACAAGATTATAAATTTAAAATGTAAATATTGTTTATATATTGTGAATAAATAATTAGAGAATTGTTATTTGCTGAATAACGATGTAGTGATTGTTATGTGGAGATTGCTTATGTTCATGATTTTTTGTCTTTTGCTATTATTCATAGTAACAAATATATTCTTATTCCAAATTCTATCTCATACAAAATAATACACAAATTTCGACATAACTTGTGCAGCTATTAGCAAGGCGGAGTATAAGAAAACAAACAAAACATTATATTAAGTTATGCTACCATTATTTTTTCTTGTACAACCAATCAAACATTATATAACTAATGTGAAATTTGATGCTAGAACTATTTTTGTTAATCGATAAACCAAGCGACCCCTTATGTTTTGTCATATTGGAGTGTTGATAAGCAATAGAATTGCTCCCAAGCCTTCATTCAAGAAGCAAATTGAGGGGATTAAAAATTAGTAAATTTTCTTTTATATGCTCTTGTGATCCACCCAAAAAAAAACGGAAAAAGGTTTTCCATCTTTGTATATACAGCTTCTATATTGATTACTACCATCTAAAGGCAATTAACAAGCCTCCGTTGATATAATCTCAAGCTCAGCCCACCATAGAGGAGAGAGTCTTGGGGTTGCCCCATCTGGTCCTACACTTGTTATCTCTCTCAATGTGGCAGAAACCTCTCTCATCGTCGGTCGTTGTCTTGGCTCAGGATGTACACACGTTTTAATCACATCAGCTATTTTCTCTACCTGCTCCTCTTGGAAAGAATTTAAAGTTGGGTCAACCATTTCCCTCAGGGATTCTCCTCCCCTAAGATAGTCTGATGCCCAGTCATCAAGAGAGTTACTGTTTGCTGAGTAAGGGAGCCTACCACTCATCATCTCAAACAGAATGACACCAAAGCTGTAAACATTACTTTCTGGACTCGACCCCATTTCAGCTGCACCTGTCTCATTCCAGAACCCAAAATCCGATATTTTGGCTGCATAGTCTTCTGTGAGGTACACCGCAGAGGAGGTCAAGTTTTTATGAGGTAATGATGGCGACAAATTGTGCATGTGCTCAAGGCAATATGCCATGCCCATTGTTATCCTCATTCGCATCCCCCAGTCCAAGTGTTCAGCTTCCCTTTCTGCAAAACTCAAGAATTAGAGATCTTCTCGATCATAATGGACCACATAAGAAAGGAAGAACCAGTTTAAATAAAGTTGTCACTGGAGAGGCATAAAAATATTCACAAATACATTCAAGTGTACGAGCTGTAATTACACAACCCAAATAAACTAATGCATTTCTAATTCACTGAAGACTTTCCACCCTCGCGTTTTTAAATCTCAGTCCGTTACAATTGTAAGAAAAGATATATAAGCACTAGATGTTTCAGTTACATCTAAGAGTGGTTATTCGTCACATTGGCACGAGAAACATCTAGCTTAAACATTAGATATTTTGCTCACATCAAAGGAAAAGTGTTTATCACAGGGCAAGCTAAATATAAATAAAGAGCATGTAAAGTGAATGCCAAAGAAGTCTTGTACAGGTGTGAACATTCTGTCCGGAATCAATGATTCTCTAATTAATAAGCGAGAGCATTTCAAGTACAATGGTCAAACATCTTATGAGGCTAATGTGAAAATGGTTACTTCTCCAATTATAGACATAAATTATCAACATGAGACCAAAGACACATCCACAGACACCATACTCTAGGTAGAAAAAGAACTTGGTCACAGGTGTTTACACCACCCAATGAATACAGAAGACGTGTTTTCACAACCACTGTTATAATTGAACCAAAGTTAATTAATACACATTCTCATGTCAATTTATCACTTTACAATGGTAAATAAATACTGTTTGTGTGAACACCGAATGCCGGTAAGTTTTTACCTGCTATATAAAAGAATTGCCTAGATAGTTCAATCAAGCAGATGTAGAAGAGTTGGGTAACAGTTTTGAGTAAATCACAATGGGTACAACCTGAGAATAAGAAACTTACTGTGCAGATGTTCAAAGAGGGTCCCATTAGGAGCATACTCAAAAACCATCATCCTGGTAAATGGATCCTCTTCTTCGCAATAACCAAGGAGGCCGACAAAGTTCTTGTGATTGACCTTTGACAATGTATCAATCTGGTAAAAGCAGGAGAAAAGCATTTAGAAACTCACAGATAGGAGAAAATGAGAAGTAAGATTCAAACTGGAAGACCTAAAACACCTTTTTCCTGAAATGGGCTTCCATATCTTTTGACCAATCCTTAGTAGATGCCACTGTACGAGATATCACAGCTATCTCAACTCCACTGGATAATGTGCCCTTATATAGTGTGCAAACAGATGAAGAACCAATCACATTGCTGAAATCTTCACAGGCTGACTCAAGTTCTGATCTCTTAAGCTTTGGCACACCTGTTCACACAGTAAGAATGATACAACTCAGCTTCTATTTTATGGATATGATTTTTAAGACAACCATTTTGGTTCTACAAATAGATATACTATTCATTCATCGATAGATAAAAATCACCAGTAACAAATGCTCTCTGCAACTGTCCACTCAATCCAGTGGCCCAAGGTTTTACAACAGCCATTTTGTTGCTTCGAAAGAAGATCCTGCCAGTTATCAATATTAATAGTAGAATGGGACCTCCTATAGCTGCAGACATTATTAAAGCTCGATGATGACTTCGTCTGGAATCTTCAACTCCACTGCGGTTCTCTGCAGGACTGGGAAGTGAAGATGGAGAAGAAGAGGTTCTTGGTGCAGGAGCCAGATGAGGTTCCACAGTAATTGACGGTGATGGAGATGGGAAAGAGAAGGACTTGGTGATGGAGATGAGGATGATGAAGGTGCATTTTCTCAACACCAACTACAGGATGACCTAGAAGTCGTAAGACCGGCCGAAATTGCTTGCGTAAGTTATTCACGAGAGGAAACGATGATACTTCTAGTAATTTTCTTCCAGCTACATTTCCAAGTGCTTCTGTACTCCTGCAAATAATTTAAATTTCATGATAACTACGTAAGTTGCTACCAAAGAAGTATATATCCATAAGAGAAGCTAGAGCAAAGCTTAACTGAAAATGAGGTGAATTATCCCGAGATGAAAAGAAAAGATTAGCAGTTTATCTTTTCAGAAATATCAGAAAAAGATTTGAACATTGTTTGTGCAAACATGAATTAGAATATGCTTAACAACTAACTATCAGGCCATTAAGGAAAACTAGAGATGTTCAATGTGAAGGTCAACCAAAAGAAAACTCAAAGAAAATCAATGGGACTTGTAAATTCTTCCCAAAGATCAGGTGGGTCAAAAGAACAAGCAATGAATCGCTACAGATGCATGCTTATTCCAGGAATATGTATTCCAATAATTGAAATCATTCAAGTCATTTACTCTTACGATGTTGGAAAACTTTTAAAGTTTTACACGGTTACTCTTAAAATATACATCTCGTTTGATTGAAAGATGTGTACCTTAAAATCAATCTCCCATTGGGAGGTGACGTGGGTTGGGCTCTCGGAACGTGGTTGTTATTTGCTTGGACATCTGGGGCCATTTCAAGTCTATGGGTTCCAGGAAATATGTGGCTAAACAGCTCATTGTTGTCTAATAAACTGCATTAATGTAGGCTCCGTAAGTAAGGGAACAAGGAGGTGAATTAAAAAAATGACACCACCTCTGTTTGAACTCACAGGATTTCCAAAGAGGGATTATTGCAAAGGTTGGAAGGCAACGGCTGGCTAAAGTTATTATATCCCAGGTCCAGAATCTCCAATTTTTTTAGCTTTGCAATTTCATCAGGTATGACCCCAGATAAGGAGTTGTTGCGTAAAATTCTGCAAAGAAGTCTCCAGTGAGTTGCCAATTATCTTTTAAAGCAAAAAGACTTAAAGTTAGAATTCGTAATGACCGCGACTAGAACAATGAAAACATCTAGCTAAATATGGACGTACATAATTCTCAAGTGAACCAAGCGCGCTAGATCAGGAGCTAGAGTACCACAGAGATGGAGATCTTTCAAGTCCCTGTGAGTAGTTAAAAAACACAGATTAGTTAAACCCATAAGAGCATCAGTATCATGGCTATTTTTACAATAGCCAGTTCTACGTAGACACTATGCTACTTACTGTCTTGAAAATTATATTCGTGATAATAAATGGAGACATTGTGTATGAAATCAATTGTGTTTACAAAAATAGATGTACATTCAAATGCGTTTCTAGAGTTAGAAAGAGATGAATATATTCTAACTATGATATAATTACAACTTTTCACAAAATTCGACTGCTAGTTAATTCATAGAAATATAGAGTCATGTATCAGGTGAAGAAGAAAAGTGATCACATTATACATGTAGCTCTAATTATCTAGTTTGCATTTTATTGAGAAACTTAAATAAACTGGAAAAGGCTGGCATCAAAGGTAATATGTGACTTTACCTCCTTTTATTTGATTTCTGATCAAGCTTAAGTATTTATATCTTTGTTACTATACCTAACTCCATGTTTGTCCTTTCTAGAGTTGCATAGGTTTTCTAGTCTCTCCCTTCCATTAGACCCACAGTCAAATATTTCATCCTTCTAATTTAGACATAAACTTAATTACAATTTTACATCAATTGCGGAGTTAAAAGTATAATTATCATGATTACGATAAAGCATAAGATTGTGCTAGACCTCTCAAAATTAAGTAATAAAAATCAAACTGAGTGGTACATACAATAGCTCCCATTTTACAATAGAGATCAAACTTGGATTCATGTTATTATCGGTTGTGTCTTGTACTTCGATTGTCCTATGATTTGATGGTAGTTACGTTATTGTTCCTTTTTCAGACTACGTTGTCATGCTTTATTTAGTATTGCCTTGGCTTCTTTTCTTCTAGTACTACTTCTTTTTCCAGATTACTTTGGTTTGATTTTCCCGAGGGTCTATCTGAAACAACATCTATACCACATTCCATGGTAGGGTAAACCTTCTCCAGATCTCACATGTGTGATTACACTGGGTATGCTGTTCTTTATCAAACTTGGATTCATCTATACAAGCCAACTAGATCAAAATCGATAAAGAAGATTTATGCAGAAGCAAATAGAGAAGAGCTATAGAAGAATTGCAGCAATATTTAGTACTTACAGAGAGACAACATTCCCATTAAAGCAGCCAACTCCTAACCAAGTACATGGATTTTCCACTACATGACCATCTTTCCAATTGGACAAAGCCCCAAATGGATCGCTCTCCACTCTCTCCCTGAATCTCAACAGTGCCAAACCTGCAACAATATTGACAAATCTTGAAGCAAAATGACAACTTTTTATTAACAAAATACTAAGTCATAAATGGAAGATAATAATACCTTCATCGTTGAGGGACCAACAGAAACTCAAATTCTGATGTACCAAACACAAGAGCAGAGCAATAATTAACAACCTATGCTCACTGACATTCATTTCACAGACAACATAAACAAACTCAGTAGTAATTCCCAAAACTGAGATCAATCGTTAAAATTCATAAGTCAAGTGGACTACGTAAATAAAACCAAAACCCAAGAGTTGAATAAAATGGTCGGAGAGAGATAAGAGTTTGTTTGACAAACGCGTAGAAACCAAAAACTGGAAGATTGTTTTCAAATTTCACTCCTAGGCAAAATGAAAGAGAAGACTTTACAAACAGGTGATAGACTTCAATACTACTTGAAAATGGTTGAGAGATTCACACAGTGCGACCCAGTAAAAGCTAAGTTATCAAAATAGGACAAAGCCCTCGTTGTTATTTAAGGAGCTTACTTGGAAAAATTCAGGTGTGCCATTCATATTTGGTAACCGTATATTTTTATATTGGGTGATTTGTATTAATATATAATGAGCGATATTAAAATATTAATATGTAATGGATTGCATTTTTTTAATTTTAGTATAGTTAGGAGACTCATATCTTAGATGCGTCTAAAAATAGCGATTGAAGTGTCTTATTTTTAGAAATAATCTGATTGATCCGAAAGCGTCAATTAAGCGTTGTATTATTTTTTTGATTCGATTCGGTAATACTGACGTATCAAACGTGTTCTAATCTAAGTTCTATATTTTTCCTTTTTTCTCCTTTCATCTCAAGTTTTTTTTTTGGGGGGGGGGGGGGGGGGGACACCTAATGTTTTCATCGGCTAAAGGTGACATAAATGTTTTAAAAATTTGTTTGTTGGGTATTGATTTAACAAGTAGCAAATAAAGATATGGGCACATGAGTTGCTTCTTATAGAAAAGTTCTTTATTTTCAAAGTTAGGAATCAATTTTTTTTATTAAGGTAGAGGAATTTCAATCAATTTATCACTATTTAATAATTTTACATGTCATTAATTCAGATTAGTCAGTCAAAAAGTTTCAAATATAAGATAATTAAATTAAAAAAGAGAAAAGAATAAATATTTTTATTTTACTTGAAAATTTATTTAAGTGAAAAAGGCTCAAACATAATCTCAAACTTTGATAGATCTTGATTGATAGTTAAGGAAATGTATAAGGCAAGCAAAATTCACTTTCATTAGTTAAGTAGTTGAGACAAATAATCGAGGAAGGTCTACAATTTAATTGCCTATGAATTTCAGTACTAATGGTACAGACTATATTTCGACATCAGTGAGACAGTAACTAATCCCCAATCCCCTCCAAAACCCAAAAGAAGACTTAAAAGTACAAGTGTGCGTGTTTGTGGATGGATGTCCCTCTCTATGTATATCCTTCCACATTGTTGCAATGTTTCGACCAAAAAATAGAATTGATATGTTTTGGTATAATAATTATCTAGTATTTGAAAATTTGCGAACCAAATAATTCAGATTTGTGTTGCCTAAAATTCAATAAAAGAAAAAATGTATTCTCAGATATAATTTTTCAATTATATTATTACAAGGATAAATGATACCCACATTAACAGTGGTCTTATTGCCCTCATATTGATCGATTTTGACTATTTTCTTTTGTTGTCTTTAAAATAAAAATTTAATAAATGTTAGTGTCAATCTAGACCTTTAATGTATAAACCACAATACAATATATATCATTCAAAGAAATTGAATTCAACAACACTATTATATAGATACTTCAACTATATAGAGATTAACAACAATGGAAAGCAACAATATTTCACGACCCGAGCCGACGGGCCGCGACTGGTACCCTACCTGGGCACCCTTATACCCACACATCACATATAACCAGCGGAAGCTTAAGAAAAACGCATATAATAAAAATAGCAAGTAAACAAGATCACATCAGATACAAAATTTTCCAAAGCGAGTTACAACATATACAACCCACGTGTATCCAAATACACATTTACCACCCACACTGTCTCTGCACCTTTAAGAGTTTGATAGTGAAATGTGGCGACAAGGCCCCGTGCACGAATATACATAAGTCTGTACCAAAATGACAAGCTCGGAACAATGGAGCTATCCCAAAGTGAGCAAAGATCCTAAGCTCGAGGATCGTCAAATCGAGTACATATACTGCGACATGAGCGCGGCCGGAGAGGGTCGATACAACGATGTACCAAGTATATAAACATAAAGTCTGATAAATAAGATCATAATTGTACAAAGATGGCGAGGGCGGTATGATAATCAACATACGGATCGACCTTGCCGTATAAAATAAGAGTCAAGCGTACTGTACAATAGAGAAGTCAATTGTACTTTTAAAAAAAAGGAGAGTCGTATCAAAATCATGAATCATCCATATAATCATATCTGCTTGGGTATCTATATCGACATCATGGATACGTGTCCATAGAATCATATTGTTACACCCGTAATTCGGGGACGTGTTTAAGAGAATGTACGTAAGGAATCAGGATTTATAAATTTGAACGAAAGAAAGAGTTGCTATTTCTAAGGAAAATCATCCGAATCTCGGGAAGGAAAAATGTTTGTTAGTAAGAATTGGGTTCCCAGAATTGCTATTTGAGATTGTGGAAATTTATTTACGGATTTGGTTACGTGGGGCCCACCCGAGAAATTTTACGTTTTGTGGGGCCCACGAGGTTTTCGATATTTTGACGAATTATGGAAATTTCGGGAAATGAAATATTTTAGACCAATGGGAGGGCGACACGTGTCACCCTCCACATGGGCTAGTTGGATGAAAAGAAATTGACCAAGTCAAGGAAGTCAAGTGGGAGCTTGAGATAATTGACCTCATCCTAGCCTTCCATTTGGATTAATCCTAGCCCTTGGTCTCCTTATATATTACTACTACTAGTGCAAGACTAGATCATTTCAACACTTAGAAAAAAAATGGGCAATCTTGTGTGCCCTTAAGGAGGCTCTCGGCCATAGCTCAAATAAAAGGAGAAAAAATCTTCAATCTTGCTTCATAAATCCCAATATTCAAACCTAAGATCCCTTAAGGTATTCTAAGGATATCTCAATACAAAAATCCTGGAAAAACTACGTTTTTACGTTAGTCGCAACATGAAAACCTAAGAGGTTTTTCATAGATTGAGTTAGAACTTGAAGAAGAGTTCTTCATAAGCTTCCAAGGGTTGCTTGGAGTGGATTGGAACGTCAAGAAGATGAGCTAAAGTTGCTAAGGATCGACTTTGAATCTTGGATTAGATTTGGACTTATTGAGGTAATAACCTTCGTCTTACTATTGTAATTAAAGATTCCATGTTATGAAAGTGATAGATGATCATGAGATATATATTATGAAGATTGATAAGTGTTATGGAATATTGGAAGCCTAAAATCCGAAAAAGTTCATGTTAGCCATTAAGATTGTAATTCAATTTAATTGTTAGTTACGATCGTCGCATGTTATAGAAAGAAGGGATTATAGTTGTTATAATCGATTGCGGCTGTATAACATGTTAGAATAACAATTTGGATTGAAAAGGAATTGGAATGAACTTTATGTTGTTACACATTTGGTAGAAATTGCCTTAAGGAAATGGACAGTTTTTATATTAATTGTGGGGCAGAATTTTACACGTCCTGTTAGGCTTGTAATCCCCTTTGGTTAACTGTTGGTTGCGCCTTAAATGTGGCTTGTTGGTTGATGAATACGGGCCTTAGAAAAGGTGGAAAAATACGTAAAAACAAAGGAAGTGCTGCCCGATTTTCCGTAGAATTAAAGGGCAATTATTTGGTATAAGTCTTACAATAGTAAGTATGATATTGATAGAAGTACTATGGCCATTTTAGGTTGAAGTACTACGTGTAGCAGAGTCTACTTGACTTAAGGAATAGCCGATGAAGTTGAAGTACTTTGGAGCATTTTGCTACTTGTCATATTGGTTAGTCGTCACGAGGTATGTGAACTTCTTCTTTTTATAGACATGAGTATTTTTATGGTATACTTGCCTTGTTATTAGGAGTATACATGACTTGATATTGAAGTATACTTGCTGTCACGACCCGACCTCGGGCCCGCGACTGGTGACTTACCCCGGGCACCCTAGTGATACAACATCAGAGAGAATCAGCGGAAATAAAAACTAAAACATGAGACAAGACATAAAGTATGAAACAGGCTAACCAAAACGGTCACCTTCCTGAATATATACATATATATATCAAACTGAACAGTTAAATCCTTTTACAAACCCTGCCCACAACAGTACTACAGACCTCTAAGAATGTAACCATAACTATGACGGGACAGGGCCCCGCCATACCCCTGAATGTACAAGTAACTACAGCGGGACTATACGAAAGATAAGCCTCGGAGAAGCGGAGCTTCCCAAAACGCTGAGCGTGATCACATGGCGAGGATCCACAACCGATGTACCTCTACTGCGGCATGAGCGCAGCCCGGGCGAGGTCGAGACAACAGTACCAAGTATGTGAAGCGAAAATACGTAAATGAAATCATAATAGTCTATATAAAGCAGAGACATATATGATAACCAAACTACGAGACATAATATGTAGCGACACGTCAAGTCGGGGACTCGCGCCTCAAAGTCATCACTCAAATATAACTATGGGTCTCACGCCCACAACATCAATCATGCACGTGGAATACCTTCCTCATCTGGCGATCTATGATATAATAACACGAAGTACATGAACACGGGTCCCACTGTGTCATAAAACCGTGACGGCAAGTACGGCTAACTACTGATACCAAAGCCGCATCATCAATCGGCCGGCAAATACGAAGCCAACTACCGATACCAAAGCCGTACCAACAAATCTACATAACCATACCACGGGCGACCCGGGCAAGTCGAAAGTCAACTACGGATACCAAGCTGCGCCACGTGGCGGGCAAGTACGAAGACTAACTACGGATACGGCCGGAATCACGAGATTTCACACAAACTGAGCGGGCAAATCTGAAGGCTAACTACGGATACCAAGCCGAATCACCACGACTTCGGGCAAGTACGAGCCAACTACGGATACCAAGGCGAATCAAGAAACCTCGCGAGAGCTAGTCCATGGAATAATAATCGCAGGCGTGCAGTGGAATGCTCCACACGCCAGACGTCCAAGTAAGATCATAACAAATCAGCCGCCCTCCATGAGAGGCGGTGGTATAGAAATACAATACTAGCACGACAAGGCTATCACACGCAAACATAGGCAAGTTACACACAACTCAAGGTACTTTCATTTTATGCCAAAGTCCAGGTTTTAACCACAAAGTACTACGTACGTTAAATTCTTTTTAAAAGATCCATTTTTTTACAAAGGTCACGATGCGTATTATAAAAACAGAGTGACTAATATTTTTAAGTAAACCAAAACAACTTCCATACTTTCCTTTTTAAACCAAATTAAGACAATACCATGCCTTCTTTTTAGACCAAAACACTTCTCCTTTTAAAGTCAAGTTACCATTTTAAAACCAATGATAAAACCATTCTTTTGTTTTCATAAAGTCGTTATAACTAACTTCCCATAAAGATGTTATAACACTTTATGTTTTAAACCAATTTAAGACAAAACAATGTCTTTCTTTTAAACCAAAACTCTTGATTCCTCAAGTCTCTTTTCTTTTAGAAATCAAGTTCCTTACTTTGGAAATTTAAGAAAATTAATGCTTGTTTATAATGATTCTTATTAAAGCAGCCATGATCTAGGAAATGTAATACAATTTTGTCTTATCTTAGCTTCTATGCAGATGAAGGTTTCTACTGGTTTTAGTAGTAATTAATTAGTCAATACATTTTCCTTTAATAACGCTGCAGTGGTTTGTTCGATACTTATTCTCATTTCCGAAATCAATATAATATTATTCCTTTTAAAACCCAAGTACCCATTTCTCATAAAAGCGGTTTCACAACTATTTAACACAACCCAAGTCCTTATTATTTCACATCAAGTCTTTTATCTTTTAAAAACCACAAACCATTTCTTTGCCCACATAAAGTTGTTATAACCAACTTCCCATAAAGCCGTTATAACACTTTATGTTTTAAACCAACCAAATTCATTTAACACGTATGCGTCTACCGTACTACATAGTTCACAACATATCATGCTAGAAAAGATAGGAAGAGGTTCACATACCTCGCGGCGATTATCGACGATTAGCAAAATGCTCCAAGTACTACAACGCGCTAGCCTTTTCCACCTTCAAGTAGAATACGCTACTCGTAGTACTTGCCTATAATGGCCATAAACGCCTATTAACTTCTAGTTCTCTTCGTAGAATATTTCTACGAAAAATTCGACACCTCCCCCTATCACATAAATCTCTCCTAACAAGGCGCTACTGTGCCAACAACTCAGGGATTACACGTCTAACCGGACGTGTTCAAATCTACTTCACAGGAATACTACAAGTCTACTGTAAATTCAGTCCAATGTAAATACAATTCAATTCTCTTCTTTAATATCCATTCTATATATAGTATACTCAGCTATACATTACTCGACGTGTAATTTCCAATTCTGATAGGGGATAAAGATCATTACCTCGATAAGCCCAAAATTATCCAAGATTATATGTCGATCACGAGCAACGTTTAGCTCTAATCAGACGCTCCAAACCGCTCCAAGCAACCCTTAGAAGTTTCTAATAACTTCTCTTAAACATTCAACTCCAAAAGTGAAATGCACTTAGGCTAAACTTGTGGCAACTCTCGACGATGGGGTGTATTTAGGCTAAGGGTGTGAAATCTTTCTAGCTTTTGGTTAATAGTCTTCCTAATACACTAAGGAAGAACACTTAAAACTTTAAGAATTTTTGGACAAAGTTGGGTTAAGGGAGAGGGTGTGGGGCGAGAACTTCATCAAAGGAGAGAGTATTTTAAGACTTGGAAATTGTTTTGTGGATGAAGAAGTCTTGCACTTAGGGGTATTTATAGAACAATGAAGGGCCAAGATTCAAGCAAGTGTGAGGTCTAGATTGAGCCATGTGTGTGTGGGTCCCACTTATCCATCTACTACACAAAATATCTTGAAGACTTTGACCAAATGTTTATGGCATTTGCATGCCAAGCGTGTGAAACATGTCCATCAAATCGTCCACCAAGTGTCACCTAGGGGTGACACATGTCTCCTATTGGTCCAAAATATTTCATGTTAGAAAATATCCGTAATGCCAAAATCCGAAAATAAAGTGGGCCCAAGCAGTAAATTCTCCGTGGGCCCACGTGACCAATTCGGAAAGAAACAAATTCCATAATTCTCAAATATTCCAAAAGTCAGAATCGAATCAGGAATCCAATTTCCATTACGAACCTTTTTCCTTCACAAAAGCCGGAAACTTTTCCGTCGAAAAATCACATCTTTCTTCCTTTCAAATTTTCGTGTCGTATTCTCGTACGTACGTCCTCACATACATACCCTGGAACTACGGGGTGTAACACTTGCCTTGTTGTTAGGAGTATACTTGCCTTGATATTGAAGTATACTTGCCTTGTTGTTAGGAGTAAACTCGCCTTGATATTTGAAGTATACTTGCCTTGTTATTAGGAGTATACATGACTTGATATTGAAGTATACTTGCCTTGTTGTTAGGAGTATACTTGCCTTGATATTGAAGTAAACTTGTCTTGTTGTTAGGAGTATACTCGCCTTGATATTTGAAGTATACTTGCCTTGTTGTTAGGATTATACATGACTTGTTCTTGAGTATACTTTCCTTGTCATAGGAAGTATTCATGTTATTGATTTTATGCTAAAGACATGTCTAGAATATTCCTAAGTTCTTACCAAGTCTTATGGGGGATGTTGGTAAGAGTCGTTAGGAAGTATTGGAGTCTAGTTGACCTTGCTAAATTACTACACTAATGAAAAAAAAGGATCGAACAAGCCATTGCAGCGTTAATGAAAATGTATCGGTAATCAATTACATTGAAATGAGTAGAATATTCCATCTGCATAGAAACTAAGATGAGACAAAATTGTATTACATTTTCTAGATCATGGCTCAATGGACAAGATCGTTATAAACGAGTATAACCTATTCACGACTCATAAAAGTATTAATTTGGAAAGTACTTGAGACTTGAATTTTGAAAATATGTAGTGACTTGATTTATTTGAAGTAAGTAAATTGATTTTGAAAATATATAAGTCTTGATTATGAAAGTATAAGTCACTCGAATTACTTTAATAGATTATGAGACTTTATTTTTCAAGTTATGAGACTTGATTCCAAAAAAGTTAAGAGACTTGATATATTTTGAAAGTATGAGAATTTGTTTGAAAGTATATGATACTTGAATATTGAAAGTCAAGAGATTGAGTTTATTTTGTTTCCTAACATTTCATGGTTTAAATCTTCTATTAAAGAAATGATGTACAAAGTACGTTGGGTCCAAACGCCCTAATACTTCATGAAATGATTCTTGTTATAACAAATGTATGTACGTAGTACTTTTGGAGTTCAACTCCCAAATAATACATGGTAACTAATGCCTTGATTTTCCAAATCATGTTTTTAATAGATACTTGAAATGATAAGTGTCTTGATAGCGCCTTGATGGGTTCTAAAAGGAAAGGTGTGATAGCACCTTAGTTTCATAAGAGTTGTTATAACGGCTTTATGGGAAGTGGTTATAACTGTTTTTATGAAAAGTCTAAATATGGTTAATAGAATGAACTTGGTTTCATTATAGTACATGAAAGGAGTAACTAGAGTATAAAGCGTGTAGGTCGCTTGATTTGATGAAAAAGTAACTTGATGTTGCAGGGCTAGTGCCTTGGTATTTATATAAAGGAACAGGACGTACGGCGAACGTACGTAGTACTTTGGTTTGCTAAAATGATAATTGTATTGATTTGGTTTAAAGGAAGGCATGACATTGTCTTGATTGTATAAAATGAGGGTTGTTCATTTTATTGTAATGAGAGTCCAAGATGATTTACTTGCATAAGTTATTTATGATAGCCGGCTGTGCTAGTGTCATAGTATTTATTACGGGGTCAATCCCCTTGCATTTTGCCTATTCCGTGGAATTGCTTCCCATGATGCGAGGAATACCTCATGCGAGTGAAAAAGTCTCATGCGGGTGAAATAGTCCTATGCGAGGAATACCTCATGCGGGTCCACAAGATCCATGCGGGTGAAATAGTCCCATGCGGGTTCAATTCCCATGATTATTCCATGGACTGTGTTACACCCCGTATTTCCAGGACATGTTTATACGAACGTAAGTATGAACTCAAAAATGATAAGATTTGAGACTAGTAAAAATTTATCGGAATTATGGAAATGCCGGGAAATGAAATATTGCGACGAATGGGGTGGCGACACGTGTCACCCCCCTTGGTTGGTCTTGGTCGAATGG
The DNA here is from genome assembly GCA_029844215.1 of Przewalskia tangutica. Lineage (NCBI taxonomy): Eukaryota > Viridiplantae > Streptophyta > Magnoliopsida > Solanales > Solanaceae > Przewalskia > Przewalskia tangutica. Next base: position 58,269 of record JAQGDG010000201.1, on the reverse strand, counting down.
ACCAAGGGTAGAAATGTTACACCCCGTATTTGCAGGCATGTTTTAAAGAACGTACGTGAGAATCCCAAATGTTAAGATTAGAGACTTGTAAAAATTTATCGGAATTATGGAATTTTCGGAAAACGTAATATTGTGACGAATGGGAGGGTGACACGTGTCACCCCCCTTATTGTTGTCTTGGATGAAATTACATGGGCAAAAGGGTCATTTGACCCTTGTTAGGAAGACAAGTCTTGCAAGTAGTAAAGCTTGATACATTTGACTTAGTCAATGGGACCACTAGCTTGATATTTAGAAGAACTACATCCAAACCACACATTTGTGCTAATCTCAACCCTCCATGTTACTATATAGTAGTACTAGTAGTGAGACAAGTTCCACACTTAGCCAAATTTTCATGAAAATTGGATGAACAATGCTAGAGCTCTCGGGTTCATCAAGGGAGAAAAGGAAAAAATTTGTTTGTTGTCCAATAATCTCCCAACTTTAAACCAAGGTTCCTAAGTGTATTGTAAGGGTATCTCAATAGAAAAATCCCGGAAAAAAATAGTTTTCGTATTAGTCGCAAGATGAAAACCTAGTTGCTTTTCTAGGTTTTGATTGGAAGATTTAAGGGAAGTGGTTTGTGATATTCTAAGGGTCTCAAGGGGTGGATTAAAGTGTCAAGAAGAGGCTCTAAGTGCTAAGGAGCGACTTTGGATTTGAAGTTGGACTAAGAATCGTTGAGGTAATAATCTTGTCTCTTAAGTGTTACAAGATTACATATTGTTGTTAGCTTTACATGTTTGCTAGCATGAAGTATATGTGTTGAAGTTTCTTAAGTATTATGGATTGATTGTAGCCTTAAATCCGAAATGTCATTTAAGCCTTGTGAAGTTGGATTACAATTTGGTCGTTTATTAGAATCGTCGCATGTTACTTACTTGAAGATTATAGTGGTTATAATCGATTGCGACTTGATATTATGTTATGCTAACAACTTGGATTGAAATGGAAATTGGATAAGAATTGGTGTTATTGTACTCAATGTGGTCGAATTGGACTAGTAGTTTGTATTAGTTTGATATCAATTGTGGGGCGGAATTTTACACGTCTTGTAGGCGTGCAATCCCCTATTGTTAACTACATTGTTGAGCCTTAAATGTGGCGTGTTTGGTTATTGAATTCGGCCTTGAAAAATGTTACACCCCGTAAGTCCAGGACATGTGTAAGAGAATGTATGTAAGGAATCAAGACTTGGAAATTAATACGAAGGGAAGAATTGTTTTTCCGACGGAAAATCTTCCGAACGTCGGAAAGGAAAAATGTTCGTTGTTGAGAATTGGATTCTCAAAATGCATTATTTGAAGAGTATGGAACTTATTAACTTTATGGAAATTTATTTTTACGGATTTGGTCATGTGGGGCCCACCCGAGGAATTTTACGTTTTGTGGGGCCCACGAGGATTACAGAATTTTATAGACGAATGAGAGGGCGACATGTGGCACCCCCCACATATGGTCTTGGATGAATTAGAGGAAGGGTAAAATGGTCATTGACCATCTTGGAAGATAAGTCTTGAGCGAGATTGTTGACGAGTCAACTTGTCCACTTGGCTATTTAATTAATGATCCTCATCCAAGCCACACATTTGTTGTAATCTAAGCCCTCCAATATGTTTTATATACTACACTAGTTCAAGACAAGCTCTTCAAACACTTAGAAAAATTTAGAGAACCCTTGTTCTTCAACAATACCTCTCGGGTTTGACATCTCCCACACTAGAAAATTTTGTAATTTTGTTCCATTGTTCACAAGACTTAAACCCAAGGTCCCTAAGGGTATTGTAAGGATATCTCAATAGAAAGATTTCGGAAAAGTGGCGTTTTCGTATTAGTCGCAAGGCGGAAACTTAAGGAGTTCTTCAACTTTGAAGTTGGAACTTGAAGATGGGTTCTTCGTAGGCCTCTAAGGAGTGCTTGGAGAGGATTGGAACATAAGGAAAGGAGCTAAGAATTGCTAAGGCGCGACTTTGAATCTTGGAATTTTTAAGGGCTTGTAAAGGTATAATTCTTGTCGTTTTAGCAATTAAGGTTTACTTATTGTTGTAGTTATGGATATTAGCAAGCATGAGGTATATTGTATGAAGTTGATAAGTATATTGACTATTGGAACGCTAATCCGAAAACTAGCATGTTTAGCCTTAAGATTACAATTCAAGTTGAATATTAGTTAAAGTCGTCGCATGTTGTATAAAGAAGGAAATTATAGTTGTAGAAGTTGTTTATGACTCTATAACATGTTAGACCTTAGAACTTGGAATTGGAAAAGGATTGGAAAAGACTTTGAATTGTTGGTTATGTAGTTGGCCGAGAATGGCTTGGATTTTAAACTACTTGATATGAATTGTGGGGCGGAATTTTACACGTATTGTAAGGCGTGTAATCCCCTTTGTTTGGATGTTGTTTTGAGCCTTAAATGTGGCGTGTTGGTTATTGTATTCGGCCTTGAAAAAGGTGGCAAAGTAAGTAGAAACAAAGGAAGTGCTGCCCGATTTTCCGTAGAATTAGAGACCGTATACTTAGTATTATTCTACGTTAGAAACTAGAATTGATAGTCATGTTGTGACCATTATAGGTTGACACTTCTACGTACGTATTCGACAGCTTGTGGATTTAGCCGAAAAGGTATGTGAACTATCTCCTCTTCTAGCATGATTCCTTAAGATAAAGAAAGTACGTCCTACTCCTTAAATGATCCATTCCTTGGTTGTATTTGGATTTCCTAAAGTAGAATTTGTTCTATGTACTTCCATTGATTGTACTTTGATGTTTAAATTGTAAGTTGTATAATCCATTGCCTTAGTGAAGTTGGATTCTTAAAAGTGAAAGTATTTTACTTAAAGTACATAGAGTCTTAAAAAGGAAGTGGTTTCCAAATCTTTTGGCTAGTGCCTTAGTTCCAAAACCTAAAGGTCATTATAATGACTTTAGGGAAGTCAAAGGAGTGATTTACTTAATTGTTTTAAAAGAGGAGAAATGACATGATTTAAGAGAAGTAACTTGTTTTAAAGGTGTGAGTTACTTGAGGTTTAAAAGTAGAAGAAACTTGTTTTCTATATATTAAGAGACTCGAAGTATTTTGAAAGTTAAGAAACTTGATTTGAAAGTTTGTGATACTTGGTTTTAAGTATAAGTCTCTTAGTTATAAAAAGAATGAAATTGTCTAAAAACCATAAAGGGTTATAACGACTTTATGGGAAGTTGGTTATAACGGCTTTATGGAAGGTTTAGAAAGTTGTCTATTTTGATTAATGGGCATAAGTTGCCTAGATTGTGAAAATTTGAAGTTACTTGGTTTCAAGCTTTGAGATGAGTTTCTAAAAGTGTAGTAACTTACTTTGAAAAATAGACACACATTGATACTACGGGTGTTAGTATCTTGGGGTTTTACATAGAAAGGAGTCTGTTGAAAAGAATGTACGTACGTAGTACTTTGGCTTGTTTAATTGAGAATTATTCTATGTGTGCCTTGATAAGTACTTTGGCTTGTTTAATTGAGAATTATTCTATGTGTGCCTTGATAAGTACTTTGGCTGGTTTAATTGAGAATTATTCTAAGTGTGCCTTGATAAGTACTTTGGCTTGTTTAATTGAGAATTATTCTATGTGTGCCTTGATAAGTACTTTGGCTTGTTTAATTGAGAATAGCCTATGTGTGCTGGTAATAGCCGGGTGTGTGCTAGTGGTATATCATTCATTTCGGGGTCATTCCCCGGGTTTGTGGCATTTGCATATTAGTGGATTTGCTACCCACGATGCGAGAATACCTCGTGCGGGTCATGAGGGCTTATCGCGGGTGAAATAGTCCGTGCGGCGGATACCTATGCGAGGAATACCTCATGCGAGTCCGTAAGGGCTTACGCGGGTGAAATAGTCCCGTGCGAGGAATACCTCATGCGGGTCCACGCGACTATCGGGTGAAATAGTCCCAGGTGTAGGATTGCTTAATGATACTGCGGGCGGGTGGTCCTGCTTTGATCGTTAGCTTCCTATTTTATTTTGTAAGTATACTACTATTTACTCTCATTGTTAGTAAGGCACAGTGTACTGTAATTTGATTATCATACATGTCTCGGTTTTGTTTAGTATCGTATGATTTCGTTACAATACTTTGATCTCACATATTTGGTACTTGATTGGTTCGTTTACCTACTTGCGTCTGCAGTTTTTAGGACACAGTGGGACTTGGTGTTCATGTATGCCTATTGGTGTTATTATATCATGGACTGCCGGCAGTGAGGAAGGATTCCACGGGCATGATTGATATTATGGGCGTGAGACCCATGGTTATATTTTAGTAATGACTTTGAGGCACGTCACGACTTGATATGATTTATTTATGTATTGTATCTGTAGGTTGGCTATCATACATGTCTCCTGTTTTGTTAGACTATTATGATTTCATTACAGTATTTTATTGTTTCACATACTTGGTACATTCTTCGTACTGACCTCCGTCGGGGGGCTGCGTTCATGCCGCAGGTTTAGGTCTGTTTGGTGGTGGCGGTGTAGGACCGCTCGAGTTTTGGATAGCTCCTACATTGCAGAGTTTATCTTTTGGTATAAGTTCTTTCGATGAGCTTTGTACGATTATGGGTGCAGCGGGGCCTTGTCCGTCATAGTTCATATAACTCTTAGAGTGCAGTATTCATATGTGGATTGGACTCGTATGCGGTGTAGTGTCTTTTGTTTATGTATATTATATGGCAGCCTTGTCGGCTTTGCCCTTGACGTATGTTTGTTTTTAAAAAAGGTGTTATTTAATTTCCATGATTTACTTAGTTGTTAAGGTAGAAGGTGCCTGGTAGGGCACGATCACGAGCCCGGGGTTCGGGCATGACAGAGAGTATCAGGCGATCGATCCTCGGAATGTCTGAGGCCGTGTCTAGTAGATTCTTGATTATCGGTGTGTTGCGCGCCACACCCATAAAGTGAGGCTACAGGACATTTAGGAGTTGGTTTCTATTCTTCTCACTCTAAGATCGTGCCATAGAAATTGTGTTAGTAAGATAATTCCTCTCCGACGTAATTTTGTGTTCTGATTATGCCTCGAGGAGGGCAACAGCCGCCCAGAAGGGCAAAGGAGTAGCAAGAGCTACTAGTCAGACTCAGAGAGTTAATAGGGCTTATGCCCAGGGTATACCGGATGTTGTGCCACAGTCGGCAAGTTCTTCTGCGCCAGGTTTTGAGGCCCAGGCACGAGCCTCCGTTTCTCGATTAGGAGAAGACTATAGGTCATGAGGAAGCGATTATGTTATTGACCAAGATAAGCGGTGCTACTGTTTCATCAGCGAGGAAGTTATTCGGCGATGCAGGCGGTGTACGAGGTAGAGGCCAGCGGAGATCGGCGTAAGAGGCTGGACCGGTTGGTTATCGGTGAGTTTTTGGACGGCGGCCTCGAATGAAGTGAGATATTCGTCCCACCTACCCGTACATACCCGCAACCCACGGTGGGAGATTGGACCCATAAGGTATTTAGGAGCGGTCCAAGCTCCAGTCGAGGTTACCGAGGAGCAGATGACTTCCTCAGTCGAGGCCACCTATTCCTCAGTGTTTCAGATGTGGTAAGCGTCATTCGGGGAAATGCCGTTATGGAACAAGTGTTTGTTTTTATTGTGGCCGTCCGGGCCATATTTGGAGGGTATGTCCTTTTAGAAAGAGCACCGGTGAGGTGGCTCAGCCTATGAGGCCGATGGTTGATTCCCTTTCCTCCACATTGTGTGTTCCCGAGCGGTGTTGGATGTTAGCACCGTGGTAGAGGTCAGGGTAGAGTTTATAGTTCTGGCGGTCCTTCGAACCGCAGAGATGACGTGACTACTGGACAGGATCAGGAGGCGACATCGCACGGGGTTACATGTATATTTCGATTCTTTTGAATCATACGTGCATTGATAGATTCAGATTTTACCCTAGCGTATATGTTTTCCCTTTATTGATAGAGTTGTAAAGTGATAGTACCCAGAGGTAGGGATACTTTGATTAGTAAAGTGAAAAGTTAAGAATGTTGCGTAGAGTTCACACGTAATTGCCCCATGACATTGTAAGACCAATAGGGAAGATTGTACAGTAGGAATACTTTGGCTTATGTGACGAACCTCTAGTGAATAGGGGGGGATAGGGTGAGAAGTACCTTGAGATAAGAGATAGATTTATTTCAGACTAAGAACGAGAAGTTAAGTGTGACGATGAGTCGGGTTATGGACTCATTTCGGGTCAACCGGTAGTATGGAATGGGGTTATGTCAGTTAGAAATGGTCCCGTTATGTGATAGGGTCCCAAGGATGCAAGGCCCAAGTTTAGTTAATTGTTGTACGAGTTCGTGGAATGCGTTCCACTGGAACTAGGTCGTAAGGACCGAGAAGAGCCTTAACGGGAAAGTAAGTAACAATATGGCCAAGTTTGGTTAGTAACTCCAAGGATTGGAGAATAGAAACAATATTTGAGATTTTATACGTGTACTAGATAAGTTTGAAAGTACGAGAAAGTATGACAAGTAAGAAATAAAGGAACCTCTAAGGATCCCGTGTTTTAGAAGACAGTAACCTTCGAGTATTGTGAGAAGGGACCGCGGACGGAAGGTCCATTGATATGTTTACGTATGTTAGGTGGTGGCCATGTGTGGCATCGTTGGTCTTGTGGAGTATTGATTGATAGGCATAGTATAGAGACTGTGCCGGAGTTTGTATAGCTTGACAACCGACTAAGAACATTCGGGGACGAATGTTTCTAAGGGGGGAAAAATGTTACACCCCGTAAGTCCAGGACATGTGTAAGAGAATGTATGTAAGGAATCAAGACTTGGAAATTAGTACGAAGGGAAGAATTGTTTTTCCGACGGAAAATCTTCCGAACGTCGGAAAGGAAAAATGTTCGTTGTTGAGAATTGGATTCTCAAAATGCATTATTTGAAGAGTATGGAACTTATTAACTTTATGGAAATTTATTTTTATGGATTTAGTCAGGTGGGGCCCACCCGAGGAATTTTACGTTTTGTGGGGCCCACGAGGATTACGGAATTTTATGGACGAATGAGAGGGCGACACGTGGCACCCCCCCACATATGGTCTTGGACGAATTAGAGGAAGGGTAAAATGGTCATTGACCATCTTGGAAGATAAGTCTTGCAAGCTTGAGATTGTTGACGAGTCAACTTGTCCACTTGGATATTTAATTAATGATCCTCATCCAAGCCACACATTTGTTGTAATCTAAGCCCTCCAATATGTTTTATATACTACACTAGTGCAAGACAAGCTCTTCAAACACTTAGAAAAATTTAGAGAACCCTTGTTCTTCAACAATACCTCTCGGGTTTGACATCTCCCACACTAGAAAATTTTGTAATTTTGTTCCATTGTTCACAAGACTTAAACCCAAGGTCCCTAAGGGTATTGTAAGGATATCTCAATAGAAAGATTTCGGAAAAGTGGCGTTTTCGTATTAGTCAAGCGGAAACTTAAGAGTTCTTCAACTTTGAAGTTGGAACTTGAAGATGGGTTCTTCATAGGCCTCTAGGAGTGCTTGAGCGTATTGGAACATAAGGAAAGGAGCTAAGAATTGCTAAGGCGCGACTTTGAATCTTGGAATTTTTAAGGGCTTGTAAAGGTATAATTCTTGTCGTTTTAGCAATTAAGGTTTACTGATTGTTGTAGTTATGGATATTAGCAAGCATGAGGTATATTGTATGAAGTTGATAAGTATATTGGCTATTGGAACCCTAATCCGAAAACTAGCATGTTTAGCCTTAAGATTACAATTCAAGTTGAATATTAGTTAAAGTCGTCGCATGTTGTATAAAGAAGGAAATTATAGTTGTTGAAGTTGTTTATGACTATATAACATGTTAGACCTTAGAACTTGGAATTGGAAAAGGATTGGAAAAGACTTTGAATTGTTGGTTATGTAGTTGGCCGAGAATGGCTTGGATTTTAAACTACTTGATATGAATTGTGGGGCGGAATTTTACACGTATTGTAAGGCGTGTAATCCCCTTTGTTTGGATGTTGTTTTGAGCCTTAAATGTGGCGTGTTGGTTATTGTATTCGGCCTTGAAAAAGGTGGCAAAGTAAGTAGAAACAAAGGAAGTGCTGCCCGATGTTTCGTAGAATTAGAGACCGTATACTTAGTATTATTCTACGTTAGAAACTAGAATTGATAGTCATGTTGTGACAATTATAGGTTGACACTACTACGTACGGCGTATTCGGCTTAGCTTGTGGATTTAGCCGAAAAGGTATGTGAACTATCTCCTCTTCTAGCATGATTCCTTAAGATAAAGAAAGTGCGTCCTACTCCTTAAATGATCCATTCCTTGGTTGTATTTGGATTGCCTAAAGTAGAATTTGTTCTATGTACTTACATTGATTGTACTTTGATGTTTAAATTGTAAGTTGTATAATCCATTGCCTTAGTGAAGTTGGATTCTTAAAAGTGAAAGTATTTTACTTAAAGTACATAGAGTCTTAAAAAGGAAGTGGTTTCCAAATCTTTTGGCTAGTGCCTTAGTTCCAAAACCTAAAGGTCATTATAATGACTTTAGGGAAGTCAAATGTTATACCCCGTATTTTCCAGAGTATGTACGTGAGGGCGTACGTATATAAATTTAAGCCTTAAGGATTGGAAAGGATCGAAATTTGGGCACAAGTGCCAAAAAGAATCGTTTTTCGACGAAACGTTTTACTAAACTTGCGAAGGGAAAATTCCGGCTATGTCATTTATAATTTTTGCGGATTTTTCCGAGAGACGAAACATTTTGGACCAACGGGAGGGTGACATGTGTCACCCTCACATTGGAAAGAGTGAGCGGTAATGGACGAAAGGAGCAATGGGTTAGGTAGGATATTTTGTGCAAGTTGGTGTGGTAGATGGATAAGGTCCACGTGGTTAAATCTTGACCTACACTTGCATGACACTGCCTAATCTTGGCCATTGGTTGGCCATTGCTTGACCTATAATGTCACGACCGAACCGGGCCCGTGGTCGTGACTTACCGGGCACGGTGATACAACATCAGTAATCGTGGAACATGAAACAATAACACGAAGCCAATGCAATAAGACGGTGAAATAAGACAAAGCAGGCTAAAAGCGGTTACCTTGGTATATATAAATAACAATTTGAGCGATTACATCCCATTACAACCCCGCCCACAGCGGTACTACGGACCTCTACGAATGATATGACAACGACGGGGCGGGGCCGTCATACCACGAATGTAAGCACCTGACAACAGGGACTACACGAAGATAAGCCTCGGAGAAAGCGGAGCTTTCCCAAATGACTGTGACCCTAAGGCGAGGATCAACGGCGGGTGTACCTTTACTGCGGCATGAACGCGGCCCCGAGAGATCGCGACAACAGTGCAAGTATGTGGCGAAAATAAATCACGTAAATGAAATCATAGTAGTCTATATAAAGCGGGAGACATGTATGATAACCAAACTACGATTCACAATAAATAAGCGATCATGTCAAGTCGTGACTCACGCCTCAAAGCCATCACATAGAACCGTGCAGGGTAAATGCGAAGGCATAGCCGACTACTAAAACCACGTACCAAAAATGACATAAAGCGTATCACGAGGTCTTTCTAGACGCCGCATGATCGGCGGCCACTCGCGCGGTATCACCGCGCGCGTCTATCCACGGAACTTACCGCGACTCGCGTAGGTCACACCTGCACCGCGTGAGGTATTCCTCGAATCATGGTCCTGCACCGCTCGAGGTATACCCGCATCGGAGGCGGCTTAACCCCGGTATCCGCTGGACTTCGCAGCCGCGTAGTCCTCAAGGACGCATAGTCCTCAAAGACCGCATAGGGCATCCGCGTCGGGCTAAACACCCGAATGATCAATCACGGAGCATACCGCTGCTCGCGTAGTCTCATAGACCGCATAGGCGTATAGACCGCGTCAAGGGTGGCAAGCCCTCGGTATAATAAGTCGAGGGTATGTGATACAATAATAAGATCTGTGGGCTTAACGTTTAACAACGTAAGCCAACAAGAATGACCCCTTACATAACAATCACAAGATACTAACACACGTAGCATCCTAACATGTTTACTTATCAAATCAACAAGAAAGTATTACAAGGTTATCACAAACCAACACAATCAAGTTATTCACACAAGGTACTTTATGCTAACAAGTTCGGGTATCTATCCCCAAAGTACTTCATACATTAACTCTTTAAAAGATCCGCTTCTTTCACAGAAGTCACACAATACCCGTAGTATAAAATAGAGTGGTCTTTTAAGTAAACCAAAACACTTCCCTTTGTAAAACAAGTAACAACATTATTTTCCAAGCGTCCAAGTTTGCCTAATTTCAAATGTTCACGTTTCTTATTTTAGAAAGGTTTAAGTAGTTCATAGTCTTATTCATTTAAGAATATAATTCTCTTTTAAACAATCGAGAAACATATGTCTTATATGAGTAGGTTATTCTTGTTCATAATCAATCTTATTAAGCGACCATGATCTAGGAAATGTAATATCATTTTGTCTCATCTTAGCTTCATGCGGATGGAGGTTTCTCCGGTTTTAATAATACTTAATTAGTCAAAACATTTCCCTTTATTAACGCTGCAGTGGTTTGTCGATACTCATTCCGATTTCCAAAATCCGTAAAACATTATTCCTTTTAAAAACCAAGTACTCATTACTCACGAATGAGGTTTCACACAAAATTCATATTAATTCATTTAAGTCAAGTCTCTTATCTTTTAAGATCAAGTCTCTTAACTTCTAAAATCAATAAATCGTTCATTTTATCTTTCTTAAGCCGTTATACCTAACTTCCCATAAAGCTAGTATAACTCTTAAGCTTTTAAAACCAAGTATTACTCTTCTTTCAGCAGTTCTTAATTCTCTTGAAATACTTCAAGATTCTTATTATTCAGGCTTAAGTCAAAAGACATTGCCGTACAACTACGTTCAATTAGCACGCGTACGTCTACCGTACTATATATATATTCTTTTAAAATATCATGCTCAAGAGGATAGGAAGAATCACATACCTCGCGACGATTATCGACTATAAGCAAATCGCTCCATGGTATAACCCTATTGCACGGTCCACCTTTCAAGTAGCACATACTACTGGAACATTCAACCTATAAAGGTTATACAAGTCTATCAAAGTCTAGACTACTAGATAGAATAAATCTAGATACAAGATTCTACGGAAATTTGGGCAGCCCTTCCTGCAGTCAAACTACACAAGTCTCATGTCTGATCCATGTAAGTCTGATCGATTCTCTTCTTTAAATTCGGGCTTAAGTCCAAAGACATTGCCCAAAACTAAGTTCAGTTCTATATATAGTATACTTCAACTATATATTCCTACAACATGTAATTTCCAATTCTGATAGGGGACAAGATATTTACCTCGATAAGCCCAAAATCATCCAAGTTTAATGTCGCTCCTGAGCACCGTTTAGCTCCAACTCCGTGCGCTCCAACCCGCTCCAAACCACCCTTACAAGTTCTAACCAACTTCTACTATATACTCCAACCAACTATGGAGATTTTCCCTAGGGTTTCGGTTTGAGACAAAAAGGACATACGGTAGTATTTCCTGCTCTACGTATAGAGTATCTTTGGAATACTACAAGGTATACTGGCTAAGGTATTTTGGGTATAGTAACAATACTTTGGAGAGTATTTCTACCAAGAGTGGGTATTTATACGAGACAACACCACAAGGGGTGTATACCTCGCCAACCCCACTAGGAGTGGGGTACTCTCGCCAGGGGAAGGGACTCTCGGCCAAGGGGCCTCACCAAGGGGGGTGGGGGGGGCTAGGACGAGCACACAACAAGAGAGGGGGAAGGGACTTTCAAGACTTAGGAAATTTTGGAATGGATGAAGAAATCATCAAAGGGGGGGGGTATTTATAGGTCAAGCAAAGGCGACAATGGCGAGATCTAGCCAAGTGCTAAGCAAGTGTAGGGCGAAGATATGCCCAAGTGCCCACAGTCCCTACTCCTTAAAACCCTACAAATATCCTACCAACTCCATGGTTGGTTCGTCCCATGTCGCCCCATTTCTGTGATGAGAGGGTGCAAGTGGCGCCTCTCGTTGTCCAACACGTTCGTCTCTCGGAAAAATCCGCAAAAATTAAAAATGACATAGCGAATTTTCCTTCGCAAGTTATGTAAAGCGTTTTCAAAACGACTCTAGCAGGGTGTTGTGCACAAAGTAAAATCGGCAACCAACTTTTAAAGCCCAAACTTTCCTACGCACGTCCTTACGCACATACTGGCGGAAATCTGGTATAACATTCTCCCCTCCCTAGAAACATTCGTCCCGAATGTTCCTTCTAAGTCTCAAAACAAACGTGCGCCAGTATAGTCTTCACTACTATACTTATGAGAGCAAAACCTGCCACACCTGGCCACAGAAACACCTGCGCAAATACTTACATCCAAGTCCACGAGGAAACACCTCTATCATCACAAAACACTCACTGAGGTCTAAAATATACTTCCTTGCACCTCTTTACTAAAGAAATGATCACATCTATGCTCACCATACATGCTCGCTTCTTCCTTACGTGTCGTACCGCTTCTTGTACACTCGAACTCTTTCTCATAACTTACCACATTTACATTCTCGCTTGGTTTCAAAACTCGTCACACCCTAAGGTGGTACATGAAGACCGACCGTCGGCTGAACTCTGGCGTCGTCGCCGATTATCCATACGATTTCTACGAGCGCCAATAACCTCTTCTAGACAAGCTTCACTAACCACGGTCTGTGGAACAAGCTGAACGAACTATCTGAACCTTGCCAACATCGAACAATCGGCCGTGACTTACACTTCCGCCCTACAAGGCCGTAAGGCAACATCAGAACAACGAAATGGTAGCTTAAACACTTCCCCAACGGAGACAACAATCCTCACAACTACCGCGAAATCGAACAACGGCGAGGCGAATGCGTCTGAGACTTACGAGTTCTAACCTGCTGGTAAAACCTGCAGAAAAGCGGTAGTACCACAGGCTCCACATGCGTCATAAGGTGAAGGTAGGCACCGTGCGCCTTACACCGCTACGATAAATCAACCTGCTGAGTACACGGTCCGGCCGAAAACCACGATGGGCTGCCCCATCGCCCGACCTCTTGGTTGAGCGCATCCACGAACTCGTCTGTTGGTTAACTAAACTTGGGCCTAACACCCTCGTGACCCTACCACAAGGCGGGACCACCACAGACCCCACCACCATACGGGCGGCGGGTTGACCTGCGATGTGGCTGACCCGACAGCGTGCAAAAATACTAGCTCCCCGATCCGAAACAATCTTACTAATCACGTTACGAAAACCTAGCGGTCTTCTTAGCTCAACTACCCTCTTTCATTCCACACTACTCAGGGACTTATCCCAAACATAGCTCACGTGCACAATGCACTCAGATAAGGGTTAAACACAAATGTAATCTTTTTCTCAAGATTGCCTTGCCTCTAAGGTCTCGCGTAAAAGCTCTAAGGCTTACACTTCCTATCCCCAATCTTTCCGGTTACTAACCATGATTTTTAATCACAACTAACACTGTGCTATCGAACATAGCACTTATGATATACCCGTCTTATCACACATGCGATCTACAGAGGGTTAAGGATATATCTATATCTCTTGCTTCGCTCCTTAGTCGTTCTAATCAAACACGCCCGTAGAGCGCAGCTAGGGAAGGTAACGAACTACCGCCCGATCTGAAGGTGAATCCTCCTACTTGCATCCCTCCTACTAGGACACCGCTTTCGACACTGCCCGGCGCGGTGCAACAAGTACCAACAAAAAGCGACATTCCGGGATGGCGCTTTGTCATCTTGTGAATCGAGGAAAAAGCGAATCGGTGGTGGAGCCTACGTGTAGCGTGAGCGGAAACTCGGGTTCGACCAACTCCTGCATACCCCGAGCGTCACGAACCCCGTGGAGGACCTCTGCTGCGGTGGATGTGCATATTCTAATCCATTGGTGAGGTGACTTCGCCTCGAAAGTTACCAAAGGACCTTCTGTTACGGCCTCTCTCTGTCGTCCTTGGTTAACCTGGTCGATCTCTACGTTTCTCGGCTGCGCATAAGCGATACGAGGCCATGCTCAAGCCTAGCGAAAAAAATTACTCTTGTACAACTCTCTCTTGGATAGTCATCAAGACTCGCGATGCATCGGCATACTCTGGTAGCCAAATCCATAGTTAATGTAACGGTCGCCTCTTTGCAATCCATATTCTCTGTCCGATGCGTGGGCGAAGGTTCAAATATCATGGCGCGATAGGAGCGCCGCCGCCGTGCTAAACTCTGCGGGGCTAGTGGCGTCGAGAACTCCCGAATGAAGCACTACCCCAGGTAATGATTGGGCTGTACCTCGTAACCCTCGTACTCTACTCGCGACTCCTCGTGCCTTGCCTCACAGGCGGGTTTGCCCTACGCGGAGCATAATGGTAAGGGAAAGAAATCGTTAGAGGGTCAATCTTACAACCTGACTCTAAGGCGCGATCTCGAGTGAGAAGAATAGAAACCAATCCTAAATATCCTATAGCCTCACGATTATTGGTGTAGTGCGCAACAGCGATAATCGAACTTCCTTGGATACGATGCAGTAGACACTTTCAGAGGATTAAGCGCTCACGATACCACTTTTGTCACGACCGAACCGGGCGTGGTGGTGCCTACCGGGCACGGTGATACAACATCAGTAATCAGTGGAACATAGAACAATAACACGAAGCCAATGCAATAAGGCGGTGAAATAAGAAAGGCAGGCTAACAAAGCGGTTACCTTGGTATATATAAATAACAATTTGAGCGATTTACATCCCATTACAACCACATGTCACAGCGATTACTCTGGACCTCTACGAATGATATGACAACAACGACGGGGCGGGGCCGTCGTACCACGAATGTAGCACCTATAACAACGGGGACTACACGAATAAGCCTCGGAGAAGCGGAGCTTTCCCAAACGCTTGTGACCTAAGGCGAGGATCAACGGCGGTGTACCTTTACTGCGGCATGAGCGGCCACGAAGGAGGTCGATGCAGTGCAGGAGTATGTGGCGAAAATAAATCGTAAATGAAATCATAGTAGTCTATATAAAGCGGGAGACATGTATGATAACGAACTACGATTCACAATAAATAGCGATCATGTCAAGTCGGGGACTCACGCCTCAAAGCCATCACAATAGAGCGATGCGGGGTAAATGCGAAGGCATAGCCGACTACTAAAACCCGATGCAAAAATGACATAAAGCGTATCACGAGGTCTTTCTAGACCGCACGCATGTCGAAGGCGGCCTTTCGCCCGCGGTATCAGCATGGCGTCTATCCTGGAACTTACCACGACTCGCGTAGGTCACCTGCGGACCGCGTGAGGTATTCCTCGAATCATGGTCCCGGACGCTGAGGTATACCCGCGTCGGAGGCGACTTAACCCCGGTATCCGCTGGACTTCGCGGCCAGCGTAGTCCCTCGAGGACCGCATAGTCCTCAAAGACGCGTAGGGCATCCGCGTCGGGCTAAACACCGGAATGATCAATCACGGAGCATACGCTGCTCGCGTAGTCTCATGACCGCATAGGCCGTATAGACCGCGTCAAGGGTGGCAAGCCCTCGGTATAATAAGTCGAGGGTATGTGATACAATAACGATCAGACGGGCTTAACGTTTAACAGCGTAAGCACAACAAGAATGACCCTTACATAACAATCACAAGATACTAACACACGTAGCATCCTAACATGTTTACTTATCAAATCAACAAGAAAGTATTACAAGGTTATCACAAACCAACACAATCAAGTTATTCACACAAGGTACTTTATGCTAACAAGTTCGGGTATCTATCCCCAAAGTACTTCATACATTAACTCTTTAAAAGATCCGCTTCTTTCACAGAAGTCACACAATACGTAGTATAAAATAGAGTATTGTCTTTTAAGTAAACCAAAACACTTCCTTTGTAAAACAAGTAACAACATTATTTTCCAAGCGTCCAAGTTTGCCTAATTTCAAATGTTCACGTTTCTTATTTTAGAAAGGTTTCGTAGTTCATAGTCTTATTCATTTAAGAATATAATTCTCTTTTAAACAATCTGAGAAACATATGTCTTATATGAGAGTAGGTTATTCTTGTTCATAATCAATCTTATTAAGCGACCATGATCTAGGAAATGTAATATCATTTTGTCTCATCTTAGCTTATGCGGATGGAGGTTTCTCTTGGTTTTAATAATACTTCATTAATCAAAACATTTCCCTTTATTAGCATTGCGATGGTTTGTCGATACTCATTACGATTTCGAAATCGGTAAAACATTATTCCTTTTAAAAACCAAGTACTCATTACTCGAATGAGGTTTCACACAAAATTCATATTAATTCATTTAAGTCAAGTCTCTTATCTTTTAAGATCAAGTCTCTTAACTTCTAAAATCAATAAATCATTCATTTTATCTCTCTTAAGCCGTTATACCTAACTTCCCATAAAGCTAGTATAACTCTTAAGTTTTAAAACCAAGTATTACTCTCTTTCAAAAGCAGTTCTTAAGTCTGAAATACTTCAAGATTCTTATTATTCGGGCTTAAGTCAAAGACATTGCCGTCTGACTACGTTCGATTAGCGCGTCGTCTACCGTACTATATATATATTCTTTTAAAATATCATGCTCAAGAGGATAGGAAGAATCACATACCTCGCGACGATTATCGACTATAAGCAAATCGCTCGCGGTATAACATTGCTTTGGTCCACTTTCAAGTAGCACGTGCTACTCATGGAACATTCAACCTATAAAGGTTATACAAGTCTATCAAAGTCTAGACTACTAGATAGAATAAATCTAGATACAAGATTCTACGGAAATTTGGGCAGCCGCTTCCACGTCAAACTACACAAGTCTCATGTCTGATCCCATGTAAATCTGATCGATTCTCTTCTTTAAATTAGGGCTTAAGTCCAAAGACATTGCATAAAACTAAGTTCAGTTCTATATATAGTATACTTCAACTATATATTCCTACAACATGTAATTTCCAATTACAATAGGGACAAGATATTTACCTCGATAAGCCCAAAATCATCCAAGTTTAATGTCGCTCACGAGCAGTTTAGCTCGAACTCAGTGCGCTCAACCCGCTCCAAACCACCCTTACAAGTTCTAACCAACTTACTATATACTCCAACCAACTATGGAGATTTTCCCTAGGGTTTGGTTTGAGACAAAAAGGACATCTGGTAGTATTTAGACTCTACGTATAGAGTATCTTTGGAATACTACAAGGTATACGGATAAGGTATTTTGGGTATAGTAACAATACTTTGGAGAGTATTTCTACCAAGATGGGGGTATTTATACGAGACAACACCACAAGGGGGGGTGTATACCCCTCGGCCAACCCACTAGGAGGGTACTCGGCGAGGGGAAGGGACTCTCGGCCAGGGCCTCCCAAAGGGGAGGGGAGGCTAGGGCGAGCACCTGACAAGAGAGGGAAGGGACTTTCAAGACTTAGGAAATTTTGGAATGGATGAAGAAGTCATCAAAGGGGGTATTTATAGGTCAAGCAAAGGCGACGATGGCGAGATCTAGCCAAGTGCTAAGCAAGTGTAGGGCGAGATATGCCCAAGTGCCCCTAGTCCTACTCGCAAAACCTGCGAATATCCTACCAACTCCATGGTTGGTTCGTCCCATGTGCCGCCCATTTCACCTTGATGAGAGGGTGCCAAGTGGCGCCCTCGTTGATCAACACGTTCGTCTCTCGGAAAAATCCAAAAATTAAAAATGACATGGCGGAATTTTCCCGCATGAAGTTATGTAAAGCGTTTAGTCAACGACTCTAACCGGGTGTTGTGCATAAAGTAAAATCGGCCAAGCCACTTTTAAAGCCCAAACTTTCCTACGTACGTCCTTACGTACATACACTGGAAATACGGGGTATAACATTCTCCTCCCAGAAACATTCGTCCGAATGTTCCTTCAGAATCTCTAAACAAGCGTGCCGGTATAGTCTTCACTACTATACTTATGAGAGCAAAACCTGCCACACCTGGCCACAGAAACACCTGCGCAAATACTTACATCCAAGTCCACGAGGAAACACCTCTATCATCACAAAAACACTCACCCGAGGTCTAAAATATACTTCCGCACGCTTCTCTTTACTAAAGAAATGATCACGTCTATGCTCACCATACATGCTCGCTTAACTTCCGCCGTGTCGTACCATTCTTGTACTCGAACTCTTTCTCATAACTTACCACATTTATTCTTGCTTGGTTCCAAAACTCGTCACACCTTAGGGGTGGTACCTGAAGACCGGCCGTCGGCACGAACTCTGGCGTCGTCGCGATTATCGCCGCGATTTCTACGGCGCGATAACCTCTTACAGACAAGCTTCGCTTTAACCCACGGTCTGTGGAACAAGCTGAACGACTATCTGAACGCGCCAACATCGAACCAATCGGCCGTGACTTACACTTCCGCCCCTACAAGGCTTCATAAGGCAACATCAGAACACCGAAATGGTAGCTTAAACACTTCCCAACAGGAGACAACAATCCTCGCAACTACCGCGAAATCGAACAACGGCAGGGCGAATGCGTCTGAGACTTACGAGTTCCTAACCTGCTGGTAAAACCTGCAGAAAAAGCAGTAGTACCACAGGCTCCGCATGCGTCATAAGGTGAAGGTAGGCACCGTGCGCTTACACCGCTACGATAAATCAACCTGCTGAGTACGGTCGGCCGAAAACCACGATGGGCTGCCCATCGGCCCGACTGCTTGGTTGAGCGCGTCCACGAACTGCGTCTGGTTAACTAAACTTGGGCCTAACACCCTCGTGACCTACCACGGCGGGACCACCAACAGACCCGCCACCATACGGGCGCGGGTTGACCTGATGTGGCTGACCCGGCAAACAGCGTGCAAAAATACTAGCTCCGATCCGAAACAATCTTACTAATCACGTTACGAAAACCTAGCGGTCTTAGCTCAACTACCCTCTTTCATTCCACGCTACTCGGGGACTTATCCCAAACATAGCTCGCGTGCACAATGCACTCAGATGAGGTTAAACACAAATGTAATCTTTTTCTCAAGATTGCCTTGCCTCTAAGGTCTCACGTAAAAGCTCTAAGGCTTACACTTATCCCCAATCTTTCCGGTTACTAACCATGATTTTTAATCCTGACTAACACTGCTATCGAACATAGCACTTATGATATACCCGTCTTATCACACATCTTGATCTACAGAGGGTTAAGGATATATCTATATCTCTGCTTGCTCCGCTAGTCGTTCTAATCAAACACGCCGTGAAGGCGTAGCTAGGAAGGTAACGAACTACCCACCGATCTGAAAGGTGAATCCTCCTACTTGCATCCTCTGCTAGGACACCGCTTTCGACACGTACGGCGGCGCGGTGCAACAAGTACCAACAAAGCGACATTCCGGGATGGCGCTGTCATCTTGTGAATCGAGGAAAAAGCGAATCCGGTGGTGGAGCCTCGTGTAGCGTGAGCGGAAACTGCGGAGTTCGACCAACTCCTGCGTACCGAGCGTCCACGAACCGTGGAGGACCTCTGCTGCTTGGTGGATGTGCGTATTCTAATCATTGGTGAGGTGACTCGCCTCGAAAGTTACCAAAGGACGCTTCATTACGGCCTCTCCTGCTGTCCTTGGTTAACGTCGATCTCTACGTTTCGACTGCTGCGCATAAGCGTACGAGGCCATGCTCGAGCCTAAGCGAAAAAAATTACTCTTGTACAACTCTCTTGGATAGTCATCAAGACTCATGATGCATCGGCATACTCTGCGGTAGCCAAATCCATAGTTAATGTAACGGTCGCCTCTTTGCAATCCATATTCTCTGTCCCGATCGTGGGCGAAGGTTCAAATATCATGGCGCGATGAGCTGCCGCCCGCGTGCTAAACTCTTTGGGGCTAGTGGCGTCGCGAACTCCCGAATGAAGCACTACTAGGTAATGATTGGGCTGTACCCTCGTAACCTGTACTCTGCTCGCGGCTCCGCCATTGCGCGCCTCTGGGCGGGTTTGCCTACGCGGAGGCATAATGGTAAGGGAAAGAAATCGTTAGAGGTCGATCTTACAACACTCTAGGCACGATCTCGAGTGAGAAGAATGAAACCAATCCTAAATATCCTATAGCCTCACGATTATTGGTGTGGTGCACGACCACAGATAATCGAACTCTCTTGAATCTGATGCAGCGTAGACACTTTCAGGATTAAGCGCTCGATACCACTTTTGTCACGACCGAACCGGGCGTGTGGTGCCTACCGGGCACGGTGATACAACATCAGTGTCGGCGGAACATAGAACAATAACACGAAGCGAATGCAATAAGGCGGTGAAATAAGAAGGCAGGCTAACAGCGGTTACGCCGGTATATATAAATAACAATTTGAGCAGTTACATCCCATTACAACCTGTCCATGATTACTACTGACCTCTACGAATGATATGACAACAGCAGCGGGGCGGGGCCGTCGTACCACAGAATGTAGCACTATAACAACGAGGGGACTACGCGAATAAGCCTCGGAGAAGCGGAGCTTTCCCAAGCTGAGCTTGTGACCCTAGGCGAGGATCAACGGCGGTGTACCTTTACTGCGGCATGAACGCGGCCCGAAGAGTCGATCTGACAGTGCAAGTATGTGGCGAAAATAAATCACGTAAATGAAATCATAGTAGTCTATATAAGCGGGAGACATGTATGATAACGAACTACGATTCACAATAAATAGCGATCATGTCAAGTCGGGGACTCGCGCCACCAAGCCATCACAATAGAACGTGCGGGGTAAATGCGAAGGCATGGCCGACTACTAAAACCACGATACCAAAAATGACATAAAGCGTATCACGAGGTCTTTCTGACGCGCACGTAATCGAAGGCGGCTCGCCCGCGGTATCCATCGCGGCGTCTATCCACTGGAACTTACCACGACTCGCGTAGGTCACGCCAGGACCGCGTGAGGTATTCCTCGAATCATGGTCCCAGACGCGAGGTATACCGCGTCGGGCGGCTTAACCGGTATCCGCTGGACTTCCGCGGCCGCATAGTCCTCGAGGACGCGTAGTCCCTCAAAGACGCATAGGGCATCCCCGCGTCGGGCTAAACACCGGAATGATCAATCCTGGAGCATACGGCGCTCGCGTAGTCTCGTAGACGCGTAGGCCGTATAGACCGCATCAAGGGTGGCAAGCCCTCGGTATAATAAGTCGAGGGTATGTGATACAATAACGATCTGGGCTTAACGTTTAACAACGTAAGCCACAACAAGAATGACCACTTACATAACAAACACAAGATACTAACACACGTAGCATCCTAACATGTTTTACTTATCAAATCAACAGAAAGTATTACAAGGTTATCACAAACCAACACAATCAAGTTATTCACACAAGGTACTTTATGCTAACAAGTTCGGGTATCTATCCCCAAGTACTTCATACATTAACTCTTTAAAAGATCCGCTTCTTTCACGAAGTCACCTGATACCGTAGTATAAAATAGAGTGGTATCTTTTAAGTAAACCAAAACACTTCCTTTGTAAAAACAAGTAACAACATTATTTTCCAAGCGTCGAGTTTGCCTAATTTCAAATGTTCACGTTTCTTATTTTAGAAAGGTTTAAGTAGTTCATAGTCTTATTCATTTAAAAATATAATTCTCTTTTAAACAATCGAGAAACATATGTCTTATATGAGAGTAGGTTATTCTTGTTCATAATCAATCTTATTAGCGACCATGATCTAGGAAATATAATATCATTTTGTCTCGTCTTAGCTTACATGCGGATGGAGGTTTCTCTTGGTTTTAATAATACTTCATTAATCAAAACATTTCCACTTTATTAACGCTGCGATGGTTTGTCGATACTCATTCGATTTCAAATCGGTAAAACATTATTCCTTTTAAAAACCAAGTACTCGTTATGTCACGACCGTTCGGGGCGTGGTGCCTCTGCAGGGGCACCCAGTAGTCATACATCCAGTGTCAATGGAATATAAAACAAGACATGAAATAGTTGTAAAATGAGACCAGTTTATGTGAGAAAAAGCGCCTTCGGCATATATATATAAACATGGTTTAGCGATTTACATCCCATGTACAACATGATTCTGAGACCTCTAGGAAATATACAACTATGGCGGGACGGGGCCCGCCATACCTGGCTACAAAACTATCTCTGAGGAGATCATACCCAAAAGTAGAGCCTCGGAGAAGATGGAGCTCACGACCAACGCGAAAGATCTAAGGATGCGGATCTAGCACTGCTTTGCCTTTACTGCGGTATGAGCGGCCCAGAGGAGTCGATCTGGCAATTACCATGTATGTGAAACTATAAAGTACTTAAATGAAATCAAAGTATTTAAAACCTTTTCACAAATACAATCGGTTCAATTGCGCATAGTGCGCATCCTAAACAACAGCGATAATAGGAAAAGCGTAGCAGTGTCTATTCTAGGCGCGAATGATCGAAGCAAGGCGATCGCCCGTAGTATCGTTCTGCGTGCCTAGTCACGGACTTCCGCGATCGCATCGGTCACAGACCGCGTAGGTATTCCTCGCGTCGGGGTTAGCCAACCCCGGTACCGCTGGACTCCGCGGATCGCGTAGTCTCGATAGGCTGCGTAGTCCATGGACGCGCATAGAATCCCGCGTCGGGCTAAACACCGGAATGATCAATCCTGGAGCATACGGCTGCTCGCGTAGTCTCGCGGACCGCATAGGCGTATAGACGCGTCGAGGTGTGAGCCACCGGTATAATAAGTCGAGGGTAGGTGATATAATAAAAGTACAACAGACTTCTGGTTTAGCAGCGTAAGCGGCAAGAATGACCCGCTTTACGACATTACAAGACACTAACGGGTAGCGTCATAATATGTCTACTTATCAAACAATCTTACTACACTTAGAAATCAATACAAGGCTTTTATAACAAACAAGTAAGCAGTTCTTTCTTAAGTTGTTATACCTAACTTCCCATAAAGCTAGTATAACTCTTAGCTTTTGTTTTAAAACCAAATATTTATCTTCATTAAAAATGATCGATAGTTCTTTTGAAATGCATCGAGTTCTTATTATTGGGCTTAAGTTAAAAGACATTGCGTAGTTATTATTGGGGCTTAAGTCAAAAGACATTGCGTAGTTATTATTCGATTAATACGTATGCGTCTCGTACTATATATATATATGTTAAAATATCATGCTTAGGAAGAATCACACATACCGGCGTGAAAACCTCTGCGAGTTGAATATGTCGTATGAGAGAATCGACTATAATAGTCACGGACATCTATCAAAGTCTAGACTACTATGAAGGTCATTCTAAGCAGAGGGTTCACGATTCTACGGAAAGTGGGCAGCACTGACCCTGCGGTGAGCTATATAAGTCTCTTTGTGAAAGCAGTCTATATAAGTATAGTTCAATTATTCTTCTTTTAAACCGCCTGCTGTGATAGCGATTCAATTCTATTACGTAATATTCTTATAAGTATTTAATACTTATTCTTATACTCTACGGTATGCATTCTCTAATACAAAGAGGGTTAGGATTATTTACCTCGGTAAGCCCGATAATATCCTAGATAAAAGTCGATCAGACATGAGCTTAGCTCACAAGTTATGCGCTCAGGTAGCTCGAGAAACCTTAGAAGTTCTTATGACTTCTACTAAGTACTAAGGGATTTGGGCTAGGGTATTTTGGGCATTATAACAATACTAGAAGGCAACTTTTCTACGAGGGAGGGGTAGATTTCGGCTAGGCTAGGGAGTAGGCCTCGGCAAACTTCATGAGGGAGGGAGTGTTTGGGCGAAAAGGCCTGAGGAGAGGAGAGGATTTCAAGACTTGGAAAGCTTGTTTGTGGATGAAGAACTCTTCATCACAGAGGGTATTTATAGGTCAAGGATGGCGAACCAATGGCCAAGATTATGCCAAGTGCAAGGCAAGTGTAAGGTCGAGATTTGGGCAAGTGTCGCCTTGACTTGCACACAAAATATCCTACCAACTCCTTGACTTGTGCAAGGCACAAAAAGCGTGCCATCCATGTCCATTCGTCACATGGGCGATTGAGTCCATCGATTGGAGGTGCCAAGTGTCGCCCTCCGTTAGTCAAAATGTTTCGTCTCTCGGAAAAATCCCCAAAAATACTAAATGACATGGCGGAATTTTCCTACAAAAGTTAATGAAAGCGTTTAGTCGGAAAGCGATTCTTTTAGTGAGTTGTGCACAAATAAAAGCGTCGAGGCTTAAACTTTTAAGGCCAAACTTTGTCGTCGCCCTCGCGTACATACTCGGAAATACGAGGTATAACATTCTCCCTCGCCAGAAACATTCGTCCGAATGTTCCTTCCCAAAACGATTAACGGTAAAAGCTTAAGCAGTTTGCAAGTGCCACGCGTAGCCTGATATAACACAACAATTTACGAAAATTAAACGTGGCGGGAAAGTAAGTTACACGGAGGTGGGGAATAAGTGAGGATACCTCGCCTCATGTCCTCCTCGACTTCCGCGTCATCTCTCACTGGCTCGTTCATACAAGACTTTGGCGGAAGCCACGTCCTTGGTCGCGAGCGCCTAACACGACGATCGACTATCGCTATGGGAATCTCGCCATCGATAACCGCCGGTCACACGGGCGTCGTCAATCGGATGTACCTAGATGGATCCCGATACATCTACCGGCGTAAACATGAAACACGGATGCCGCCTCGGATCGGACGGCAGATCGGCTCGTAGGCAACCTTGCTACCTGCGGACAATCGATAGGGCCCGATGTACCTTGGTGAGTTTCCCTTTCCTCCGAATCTCATCACACCGCCATGGGTGGCGCGCTGAGAAAACCCAATCATCTACCTCGAACTCGGATCTGGCGGCGGTGATCTGCGTATGACTTCATCGACTACGGTTGTCGATAGCGCTCTCGGATAAGCTTCGCCTTATCCGGCTGCTTTGCGCACCAAATCTGGTCCCACTAAGCGTACCTCGCCAACATCAAACCAGCCTATCGGCGATGCACTTCCTCGTACAAGGCCTCGTAAGGCGCCGTCGAATCTTGGGTGGTAGCTATTATTATATCTGAAACTCAACTAGAGGCAAATGATCCTCCCGGCTACCCACGAAGTCAATAACACGGGCTCGCGGCATATCCTCGAAGTGCGGATGGTGCGCTCTGCTGTCAGATGCATGCGTGGATGAAATGCGTTACTCGAGCTCGCTGCGTCCCTAAACCCCTGCGGAAGGACCTCAGGAAGTTAGCGTAAGCGGGCTCCTGCATGCGATATGATCGAAATAGGGACTCCATGCGATCGGCGATCTCTCGGATGTAAAGTGCGGCATAATCCTCGGTAGAAAAGTCGTCCTAACGGGAAGAAAGTGGGCTGATTTAGTCGACTGTCGGCGATAACCCAAATAGAATCATGCTTCCGCCGGTGCGAGGTAATCACGTGATAAAGTCCATGTTGATCGCCTCGGCTTCAGTCGGGATCTCATCGCTGACGGACCACGGGCCTGCGGTGCTCTACCTTACTGCGGCACGGGCGGCTGAGCTACGAACTGCAGCGTCCTGTTGAGCCATCCGCGATACGGATCTAAGGTCGTGGTACATCTTGAGTCGACCACGGATGGATGAAGTAGCTTGTGTGCTTCTCGAGAACCCTGCTGCGAAGTCACGAAACATCACGGAACACACACGCCCTCGAGCCTTAGCACCGTGGTGCTACCTCGAAAGGACCGCGCCTCGCGAAGAGGCGTATCGCGATGCGTGTCAAAGCGGATCCTCGAGCTGTTGCCTCTTCGCTCTCCTCGGCGATGGAAGACTCGGCAGCCTCGCGAACTCGAACCCAGCTGCTATCGGAATCAATCAAGCGGACACCAGGCTCGCTAAGCGATGCAAATCACGAACCATGCCCTCTCTCTGGCTGCACATCGATAGGCTCCCGTCGACCTACGACTAAGGCATACGCCTGGCGTTGGCCTTACGGGTGGTACGGGATATCAACATCGTAATCCTTAAGCAACTCTAACCACCGTCTGCAGCGTAAGTTCGGCTCCTCTGGTGAAGATATCTGGAGGCTCTTGTGGTGCGTATAAATATCCACGTGAACCCCATACAAATAGTGCCTCGGATCTTGGCGTGAATCACTTGCGCGACTCCAAATCATGGGTGGGGTAGTTCTCGTGTATCTTAAGGTGTCGGGATCGTATGCTATAACTATGCCTGCTGCGTCAACACGTCCCAACCGATGCACGGCGTCACAATACACCACGTAACCATCGGACCTCGGGAAGAGTAAAGCGGGCGGTCGTCGATCTCTCCTTCCGGCGGAAACCACGCTTTCAAGCATCAGTCGGCTGAAACTTAGGCGCATACGAGTCGGCTGAGTCAATGGTGCGAGAGATGAAGCAAACTTCTCTGAACGTAGATAATATCTGCGAGGCCCGAGCTGCGAACCTGCAGCCGGAGTAGTAGGTGCAGGCCAAGTCATTGCGCCGATCTTGGCGTATCCTTTCGAATGCCATCAACCCGACAATATGCCCAAGAAAAGCCACGAAGCTAACCAAAACTCACATTTGGAAAACTTGGCGTATAGCTGCTGGTCGGAGAAGCTATCGGCCACGGTCGCCAATATTCGCATGCTCGCTCTGGCGAGAATAAGCGAAGATATCATCGATGAACACTATCACAAGCGTGTCCAAAATGGTTTGAACACTCGGTTCATCAAATCCATGAATCTGCGGAGCATTGGTCAACCAAAGACATGACCACGAACTCATAGTGCGTCTGGGTCGGAATGCGATCTAGGGACATCCGCCTCTCGACTCGTGCACGATGATAGCGATCGCGGATCAATCTTGGAGAAACATCTCGCACCACGCGGCTGGTCGAACAAATCATCAATCACAGGAAGGGGGTATCATTCTTAATGGTCACTTGTTGGTGCACTGTAATCAACACACGTGCGCGATGTCCGTCCTTCTTCTTCACGAACAATCTGGCGCTCCCGGGGAGAAACACTAGGCTGATGAAGCCGCTTCTCGGCAAATCTCTCGGTGGTCCTTGACTCTCTCAACTCGGCGGGTGCCGTTACGTATGGCGGAATGGAAATAGGCGAGTGTGCAGCGGCTGCATCTATACAAAACTCGATCTCCTCTCGGGAGGATACGGGAAGGTCGTGCGGAAACTGCGTCGGGAACTCTCGACCACTTTGGGCGCACGAAAATCTGGTACGTGACCTCGATATCAAACACGAGCGAGATGGTAGATATACCCGCCTGCGCGTCTTCCAGCCTTGAGGTAGGAAATAAACCTACCCGCCGGCGTCTGGTGCTCCTCCGCTCAACAATGGCTCACCGAAGCGGCCGTACTACTCTCTCTGCGGTCTACATTGGCGTAGCAAGCTAGCCAATCCGTCCCGTGATCACGTCGAAGTCAATCATCTCCAACTCTATCAAGTCGGCTAGGGTCTAACGTGTAAATGGTCACGGGACAAGCTCACATATACGGTAGAGCTACCGAATCACCAGCTGGCGTAGCTACCTCGAAAGGGTCTATGGACTCGGGCTCATCCACTATCCTACTAGCAACAGGGAGATATATAGGATGAGTAGAACCGGATCTATCAAAGCATACATCAAACCCGAGCCCGATAAGGTACGTGGCGACATCGGTGAGGCCTCACGATCTGTCGGTGGACAAAGCATAAATGCGGTTACGAGGCCGCTAGAAGCTGGGACTGCGCCACGACCTGCGCGACCCGCTGGTCCATGAGTACCTTGCCCTCGGCGAGTGGCTGTCGGGGATGAAGAAGCGACGCAGACCACGTGGTGAGCCACCACAGCGCCGCCCCGGTCGGACAAACTCGCGAAATGACCTGCGGCCGCAAGTATAGCAAGCTCGGTCGGCTCGAATGGTATCTACCACAGCGGGCTGAAAGCGGACCTCGAGCAGTTAGCACCTGCTACGCGAAAATCCGAAGTCTGGGGCCACGACACGCTTTGGCGCTCTGGTGTGCGAAAATGATGTAGGCGCTCTGCGCGGTGTGGTGCAAATCTGGACCTGGCGATGCCGCCCACCACGAGAACCACCAAAAGAACCGGCCGTCTTGGCCTTAACCTGCTGGCGATATCGCTCTACCGTGGTCTCTACGCTCCTCGCATCTAGTGCATGAGCTGCATCACGGGTAATGTCCACGGGTGAAGGACAGCGCGCATGAGACTTCGGCCGTGTAATCATCTAGCCAGTGACATAGCGATGCACGGTCCTCCATATCTGCTACGGTCTGCGAGGACATGCTCGAGCCAAATAATCAAACTTCGACATTGTACTCCTAGCGTGCGTCCTCCTGTCTCGGCAACAAGAATCTATCGGCTCGTGCCCTCTCATCTGCGGAGGCGAAGTGTGTGAGAAAAGCCTCACGAAAACTCATCCATGTCTTTGGAGTGCGTGCTCTCCCGGGAAAGCTCGCGAATCAAACTAATCATTGCGGTATCACGCGGCCGTCTGACCGAATATCACGACTCGGTCTCGAAGCCTTGATCACGCGTGATCCTCTGCGGAAGCGGATGAACTCCTGCGGATCATCCTCGGCCTCGACGTAAAACTCTGGCGGGCTACAACTAAGGAAATCCGTAGCCTCAGTATGCGCCTCGGGTGCCTACTGAATCTTCTTTGGGCTCAGGCTGCTGCGTCGGCTGTCCTCGTATGCAGCCCAATCCGAGCAAATAAGCTGGGCCGTCTCTCTGTACCCAATCTCCTGCTCGGTGTGGGGCTGGAGAGTGCAGTCTGCGGTCTCTCTTGGTCGGCGGCGTCATGGAACTCGCCGTCTCGGGTATAGGCGGGCACGAGCCCTCGTGACTCTGGGTGTCTGCTAGCGGCTCCTCGGCTGCCTTGCCGCCACGGGCGGGTTGCCTTACGTGGAGGCATAAGCATTACGAGGAAAGGAATCGTTAGAGGTCGACTATAACACGACTCTAAGGCACGATCTCGAGTGAGAAGAATGAAACCAATCCTAAATATCCTATAGCCTCACGATTATTGGTGTGGTGCGCAACACGATAATCAGACTCTACTAGATACGATGCTGTAGACACTTTCCAGGATTAAGCGCTCACGATACCACTTTTGTCACGACCCGTTCGGGGCGTGTTGGTGCCTTCTGGGGCACCCACGTAGTCATACATCAGAGTAATCAGCGGAATATACAACAAGACATGAAACAGTCGTAAATTGAGACCCAGTTTTATGTGAGAAAAAGGCGCCTTTCGGCATATATATATAAACATGGTTTAGCGATTTACATCCCAAACTGCACAACATGACTACAGACCTCAGGAAATATACAACTGTGGCGGGACCGGGCCCCGCCATACCCCTGTATAAAACTATCTCTGACAGGAGATCATACCCAAAAGTAGAGCCTCGGAGAAGATGGAGCTCACACCAACGCAAAGATCCTAAGGATGCGGATCTAGCACTGCTTGCCTTTACATGCGGCATGAACGCGGCCCCAAGGAGAGTCGATCTGCGGTACCATGTATGTTAAACTATAAAGTACTTAAATGAAATCAAAGTATTTAAAACCATTTCACAAATACAATCAGTTCAATTGCACATAGTGCCACATCACAAACAACAACAGTAATAGGAAAACTGTAACAGGTCTATTCTAGGCCGCGAATGATCGAAGCAAGGCGATCGCCCGTAGTATCGTTCTGCGTGCCTAGTCACGGACTTCCGCGATCCGCAGGTCACACGGACGCGTAGGTATTCCTCGCGTCGGGGTAGCCAACCCGGTACGCTGGACTCGCGGTCGCGCATAGTCTCGATAGACCGCGTAGTCCATGGACCGCGTAGGGAATCCGCGTCGGGCTAAACACCGGAATGATCAATCACGGAGCATACTGCTGCTCGCATAGTCTCACAGACCGCGTAGGCGTATAGACGCGTCGAGGGTGGCAAGCCCTCGGTATAATAAGTCGAGGGTAGGTGATATAATAAAAGTACAACAGACTTACTGTTTAGCAGCGTAAGCACAAGAATGACCACTTACCTGACATTACAAGACACTAACACGGTAGCGTCATAATATGTCTACTTATCAAACAATCTTACTACACTTAACAATCAATACAAGGCTTTTATAACAAACAAGTAAGCAGTTCTTTCTTAAGTTGTTATACCTAACTTCCCGTAAAGCTAGTATAACTCTTAAGCTTTTGTTTTAAAACCAAATATTTATCTTACATTAAAAATGATCGATAGTTCTTTTGAAATGCATCGAGATTCTTATTATTGGGCTTAAGTTAAAAGACATTGCGTAGTTATTATTCGGGCTTAAGTCAAAAGACATTGCGTAGTTATTATTCGATTAATACGTATCGTCTGGTACTATATATATATGTTAAAATATCATGCTTAGGAAGAATCACATACATACCGCGAAAACCTCTGCCAAGTTGAATATGTTGCCGAGAGAATCGGCTATAATAGTCACGGACATCTATCAAAGTCTAGACTACTACGAAGGTCATTCTAAGCAGAGGGTTCACAATTCTACGGAAAGTCGGGCAGACAACCTTGCAGGTGAGCTATATAAGTCTTTTGTGAAAGCGATCGCATATAAGTATAGTTCAATTATTCTTCTTTTAAACCCTTCTCTGTGATAACAGTTCAATTCTATCACGTAATATTCTTCTAAGTATTTAATACTTATTCTTATACTTCTACGGTATGCATTCTCTAATACAAAGAGGGTTAGGATTATTTACCTCGGTAAGCCCAATAATATCCTAGATAAAAGTCGATCAGGAGCAAGGCAGCTCTCTAAGTTATGCTCAGATAGCTCGAGAAACCTTAGAAGTTCTTCACAACTTCTACTAAGTACTAAGGGATTTGGGCTAGGGTATTTTGGGCATTATAACAATACTAGAAGGCAACTTTTCTACGAAGGGAGGGGGTAGATTTCGGCTGGGCTGGGGAGTAGGCCTCGGCCAAACTTCACGAGGGAGGAGTGTTTGGACGAAAAGGCACAAGGAGAGGAGAGGATTTCAAGACTTGGAAAGCTTGTTTGTGGATGAAGAACTCTTCATCACAAGAGGGGTATTTATAGGTCAAGGGATGACCAACCAATGGCCAAGATTATGCCAAGTGCAAGGCAAGTGTAAGGTCAAGATTTGGGCAAGTGTCCTTAGCCAACTTGCACACAAAATATCCTACCAACTCCTTGACTTGTGCAAAGGCACAAAGCGTGCCATCCATGTCCAATTCGTCCTATGGGCGATTGATCCATCAATTGGAGGTGCCAAGTGTCGCCCTCCGTTGGTCCAAAATGTTTCGTCTCTCGGAAAAATCCGCAAAAATACTAAATGACATAGCCGGAATTTTCCCTACAAAAGCTGTGAAAGCGTTTCGTCGGAAAACGATTCTTTTAGTGAGTTGTGCACAAATAAAAACGTCCAAGGCTTAAACTTTTAAGGCCAAACTTTCGTACGTACGCCCTCACGTACATACTCCGGAAATACGGGGTATAACACATTACTCACGAATGAGGTTTCACACAAAATTCATATTAATTCATTTAAGTCAAGTCTCTTATCTTTTAAGATCAAGTCTCTTAACTTCTAAAATCAATAAATCATTCATTTTATCTCTCTTAAGCCGTTATACCTAACTTCCCATAAAGCTAGTATAACTCTTATGTTTTTAAAACCAAGTATTACTCTCCTTTCAAAAACAGTTCTTAAGTCTCTTGAAATACTTCAAGATTCTTATTATTCGGGCTTAAGTCAAAAGACATTGCCGTACAACTACGTTCAATTAGCACGCGTACGTCTACCGTACTATATATATATTCTTTTAAAATATCATGCTCAAGAGGATAGGAAGAATCACATACCTCGCGACGATTATCGACTATAAGCAAATCGCTTCACGGCTATAACCCGGCTAGCCTGGTCCACCTTTCAAGTAGCACATGCTACTCACAGAACATTCAACCTATAAAGGTTATACAAGTCTATCAAAGTCTAGACTACTCGGTAGAATAAATCTAGATACAAGATTCTACGGAAATTTGGGCAGCCCTTCCCTACCCGTCAAACTACACAAGTCTCTTCAGTAATATCTATGTAATGCGGTCAATTCTCTTCTTTAAATTGGGCTTAAGTCCAAAGACATTGCCGCAAAACTAAGTTCAGTTCTATATATAGTATACTTCAACTATATATTCCTACAACATGTAATTTCCAATTCTGATAGAGACAGATATTTACCGATAAGCCCAAAATCATCCAAGTTTAATGTCGCTCCTGAGCACCGTTTAGCTCCAACTCCGTGCGCTCCAACCCGCTCCAAATCACCCTTACAAGTTCTAACCAACTTCTACTATATACTCCAACCAACTATGGAGATTTTCCCTAGGGTTTCGGTTTGAGACAAAAAGGACATACGGTAGTATTTCCGGGCTCTACGTATAGAGGTATCTTTGGAATACTATAAGGTATACGGCTAAGGTATTTTGGGTATAGTAACAATACTTTGGAGAGTATTTCTACCAAGAGGGGGGGTATTTATACGAGACAACACCACAAGGGGGGGTGTATACCTCTACCAACCCCACTAGGAGGGGGTACTCGACCAGGGAAGGGACTCTCGGCCAAGGGGCCTCCCAAAGGGGGGAGGGGGAGGCTAGGACGAGCACACAACAAGAGAGGGGGAAGGGACTTTCAAGACTTAGGAAATTTTGGAATGGATGAAGAAGTCATCAAAGGGGGGGTATTTATAGGTCAAGCAAAGGCCAACCAATGGCCAAGATCTAGCCAAGTGCTAAGCAAGTGTAGGGCCAAGATATGCCCAAGTGCCCCCCTAGTCCCTACTCCTTAAAACCCTCACAAATATCCTACCAACTCCATGGTTGGTTCGTCCCATGTGCCGCCCCATTTTACCGCCAATGAGAGGGTGCCAAGTGGCGCCCTCTCGTTGGTCCAACACGTTTCGTCTCTCGGAAAAATCCGCAAAAATTAAAAATGACATAGCCGGAATTTTCCCTTCGCAAGTTATGTAAAACGTTTCGTCGAAAAACGACTCTAACCGGGTGTTGTGCATAAAGTAAAATCGGCCAAGCCACTTTTAAAGCCCAAACTTTCCTACGTACGTCCTTACGTACATACACTGGAAATACGGGGTATAACATATAAATACCCCCCTTGTTGAAGAGTTATTTCATCCACACTTGAGCAATTTCCTAGTCCCAAATACTCCCCCCCCTTGTGGTAGTTAGTCCGCCACACCCTCCCCCTTTGTTGGGCCTTGTGGCCGAGAGGGTACCCCCCCTACCTTGAGTTTTTCTCGTATAATACACCCCACCCTTGGTAGAAAGTATTCTCCAAGTATTGTACTATACCAAAATACCTTAGCCTTATACCTTGTAGTATTCCAAAGTTACCTCTATACGTAGAGCCCGGAAATACTATTATACTTCCTTTAGCCACTAAACGAAACCCTAAGTAAAACCTTCATAGTCGGTTGAAGTGTTAAGTAGAAGTTGCGTAGAACTTCTAAGGGTTGTTTGGAGCGGGTTGGAGCACCCGGAGTAGGAGCTAAACGTTGCTCAGGATCGACATTAAACTTGGATAATTTTGGGCTTATCGAGGTAAATCATCTTGTCCCCCTATTGTTATTGGAAATTATATGTTGTAGGAATATATAGTTGAAGTATACTATATATAGAACTGAACATAGTTTTGCGTGAATGTCTTTTGACTTAAGCCTGAATTTATAGAAGAGAACTGAACTGTAATTACATAGGACTGTATCAGACATAGACTTGTGTAGCATTCGTGAAGTAGAATTGTACACGTCCGGATTAGACGTACAACCCCTCTCCGGGAGTGGTTGGCTGTTAGCGTGCCTCGATAGAGAGGAGATTCTGCGATTTGCGGGGCGGGAGGTCTGCGAATTTTACGTAGAATATTCTACGTTGAGATCTAGATGTTAATAGGCGCCTTGTGGCCTCTATAGGTTGAAGTACTACGTATGGCGTGATCTACTTGGCTTAAGGAGTAGCAAGCGGTTTGAGGTACTTGAGGCGTTTTGCTATTAGTCGATAATCGTCGCGAGGTATGTGAACCTCTTCCTATCTTTTCTAGCATGATATGTGTATAACTATGTAGTACGATAGACGTACATGTGTTAAATGTATTTGATTGGTTTAAAACATAAAGTGTTATAACGGCTTTATGGGAAGTTGGTTATAACAACTTTATGTAGGAAAGAAAATGCTTTGTGGTTTTAAAAGGTAACTGATTTGACTTATAACTGACTTGATGTGTGATAATAAAGAACTTGAAGTATTTCAAAAGAATCATTTTGAAAGAAGAGTAATACTTGGTTTTGAAAACATAAAAGTTATACTAGCTTTATGGGAAGTTAGGTATAACGTCTTAAGTGAGATAAATATCATGTTTTAATTATTTTTAGAAGTTAATATAATTGATCTTAAAAGATTAGAGACTTGACTTGTATGAATTATAATGTATTTTGTGTGTAACCTCATTCGTGAGAAATGAGTACTTGGTTTTAAAAGGAGAAATGTTTCTTGATTTCGAAATCGAATGAGTATCGACAAACCATGCGGCGTTAATAAAGGAAAATGTATTGAATAATGAAGTATTATTAAAACCAGTAGAAACCTCCATCTGCATAGAAACTAAGATGAGACAAAATGATATTACATTTCCTAGATCATGGCTGCTTAATAAGATTGATTATAAACAAGAATAACCTACTCACATATAAGACATATGTTTCTCAAATTGTTTAAAATAGAATTATGTTTTAAAGGATCAAAACTACGAACTACGAAACCTTTTCAAAAATGAGAAACTTGAGCATTTGAAATTAGGCAAACTTGAACGTTTGGAAAATAATGTTGTTACTTGATTTTACAAAGGAAAGCATTTTGGTTTACTTAACAATGTTAGTCACTCTATTTTCATACTACGAGTATCGGGTGACCCTTGTAAAAGAAATGTATCTTTAAAAGGAATTTAACGTACGTAGTACTTTAGGGTTAAAATTCGGACTTTGACATAAAATGGAAGTACTTCAAGTTGTGTGTAACTTGCCTATGTTTGCGTGTGATAGCCTTTGTTGTGAAAGTGTTGTATTTCTATGCTACCGAGTCCCATGAGATGGGCCGGGACACGTATTCCATCTGATTCTTCACCGAGTCCCATGAGATGGGCCGGGACACGTATTCCATCTGATTCTTCACCGAGTCCCATGAGATGGGCCGGGACACGTATTTCATCTGATTCTTCACCGAGTCCCATGGGATGGGCCGGGACACGTATTCCACATAATTCTTTACCGAGTCCCATGGGATGGGCCGGGACACGTATTCTACATGATTCTTACCGAGTCCGTGGGATGGTCCGACACGTATTCCACACGATTTATACCTAGATCGGTGAGGAAAGGAGTTCCACGTAGGGGATGACTTGAGGGCGTGAGTCCCTGACTTGACATGACTGCTTTTATGTTGTAAACTGTAGTTTGGTTATCATACATGTCTCCTGCTTTATATAGACTATTATGATTTCATTTACAGTATTTTACAGTTTCACATACTTGGTACCTGTTATCGACCTCCTTCGGGGCTGCGTTCATCGCGCAGTAGAGGTACATCGGTTGTGGATCCTCGCTCATAGGATCACGGTTCGTGTTAGGAAGCCCGTTTCTTGAGGCTTATCTTTGTATGTTACCACGAGTCAGCAGGTTCTTGTACATTCAGGGTATGGCGGGGCCCTGTCCGTCATAGTTGTTGTATAAATCTTAGAGGTCTATAGCTTGTGGTGGCGGGGTTTGTAAGATTAAAGCTGTTCGGGTTTTTATGTATATATCTGTAAGGCAAGCGCTTTAGTTGCTTTGCTTGTTTATCATGTCTCTTGTTCCATATTTATGTTTTATGTTCCGCTGATTTTTATCTGATGAATGACTACTTGGGTGACCGGGTAAGACACGATCCACGGGCCGGACGGTCGTGACAAAAGTGGTATCGAGCGATTAATCCTCGGAAAGTGTCTACGCACCATGTCTAGTAAGTCTTGATTATCGGTGTGTTGTGCACCACATCTATAATCGAGGAGGCTATAGGACATTTAGATTAGTTTTCATTCTTCTCATTCGAGATCGTGCCTCGAGCCGTGTGATAAGTTGGACCCTCGGCGTATTCCTTTCTTTTACGATTATGCCTCGCGTAAAACCCGCCTGGCAAGGGCAAAGCGAGGAGCGTGAGTAGAGCACGGAGGTTACCGGGCGAAGGCCCGATCGTTACCGAGATAGTGCTTCCGGCGAAGTTTTGCGCCGCCAGCGGCAGTTTAGAGCGCGAAGTAGCTGCGAGACTCTGATACGAGCCTCCATCCCACGGCGAGCGAATGAGATGGGTACAAGGAGATGGCGATCGCGGCGGTCGTGGCAGATATGAGGAGAGGCTGGATCAGCAGATTCGGTCAGTAGCACCGTAGTTCACCCCGAGCAACAGTTTGAGACTACGGGACTTTCTCGAGTTGTAACCCGCGGTGTTCTATGGATCGAGAGCGAGGATGACCTCGGGAGTTTATCCGACAACAATGGATCATGAGTGATCGAGTCTCGAGGCGAGTCGGTGGTATTGGGTTCGCATCACCGCGTGATCTGCGATCGGGTTTGATTCGTGAGCTGTCGGGAGAGCATGCACTTCCACCGTTTGGGACGAGTTCTCAAGGGTTTTTCTTGCACATTTCTTGCCCCCAGATGAGGAGGGCTCGGCCGCAGATTTTGACGCGTTGAGGCAGGACGAGCGGACGGTTAGAGAGTACAATGTGGAGTTCGACTCATTAGCTCGGTATGTCCTCGCTGTAGTAGCTGATATAGAGAACAGAGTACACCGCTACGTCACCGGGCTAGATGATTACTTGGCAGAAGCTTGTTCGGGTGTAGCTCTTCAGCCGGGCATGGACATTGCCCGCATGCAGGCTCATGCACTAGGATGTGAGGCACGGAGAGGTCGACGGAATGACCGGGATCGCGAAGAGGGCGAACAACAGGTCCTTTGGTAACTTTCGGCGGGCGCGCCGTGAACTAGTTATGTACCTCCGCGATGCAGTGGTCCTCCACAATCTTCGTGGCGCTCGGTATTCGAGTCGGGTCGGGCTCGGGGCTTCGTTCACAGATATACATGGGTTCTAGATCGGGTTCGAGTTTTCCTCGGTGTATAATGTGGCGACGTCATCCCGGGAATGTCGTCTTTTATCGTGCTTGTTTTCTGCGGCCGTGGCCATTTGACGAAACTTGTCTAATAGGAAGGATGCAGCGAATGACTCACCACCGTCGCAAGTGTGTTCATCGCCTTCTGACTATGCGCCTGTAGGCGTGCCTATGATTAGAGTGGAGCGGTAGATCTGTATATCCTTAACCTCAGAGATTTGTATGCATGATATGATGACCTTATTATTGTGTGCTATGTACGGATAGCATTATGTTGGTTATGAGTTAGAAAGCATGGTTGTTGAAAGGATATGTATGGGGGCATGGAAAGTGTGAACCTTAGAATATTTCATGTTGAGACCTTAGATGTAAGGTCATCTTGAATAAAAGATTTTACGGTTAGTCTTTGTTGAAATACTTGGTTTGCGTATAAATGTGTTGTGGGATAAGTCCATGGGTAGTGTGAGATGGAAGTGGTAGCTTTCATGACGTGAATTAGTAAGGATTGTTCCGGATCAGGAGAACAAGTGTTTTACGCGATAACGGGTCGGGTTGAGGACCATTCGCGGTTCAACCCGCGGCCTGTATGGTGGTGGGGTCAGTTTTAGGTGGTCCCGCCAGGTGATAGGGTCACGAGGGCGCTAGGCCCAAGTTTAGATGACCATCGTATGAGTTCGTGGATATGTTAGACCAGAATCGAATCGTAAAAGCCGGGGAATGGCCTTAAAGGAATTTGAGACTTGTAAGATGACCAAGTTTGGAGGTAGTGACTCCAGAAGTTTTAGAAACCGAAATATGGTACGTATACTAGAAGAGTTCAAGTGTTCGAGAAGGGCACGACGAGTAAGGAAGGATGAGAACGTGTTATTTCGTGGCGTGGCGTTGGCAACTTGTTAGAAGAACTTCATCGTTATCCGTCTTGAGAAGGAACATTCGACGAATGTTTCTAAGGAGGAGAATGTTATACCCGTATTTTCCAGTATGTATGCGTGAGGCGTCGATATAAATTTAAGCCTTAAGGATTGGCAAGGATCGAAATTTGGGCACAAGTGCCAAAAAGAATCGCTTTTTCTAAACGCTTTACTAAACTTGCGAAGGAAAATTCGCTATGTCATTTATAATTTTGCGGATTTTTCCGAGAGACGAAACATTTTGGACCAACGGGAGTGTGACATGTGTCACCCTCACATTGGAAGAGAGTGTGGGCGGTAATGGACGAAAGGGAGCAATGGGTTAGGTAGGATATTTTGTGCAAGTTGGTGTGGTAGATGGATAAGGTCCACATGGTTAAATCTTGACCCTACACTTGCATGGCACTTGGCCTAATCTTGGCCATTGGTTGGCCATTGCTTGACCTATAAATACCCCCCTTGTTGAAGAGTTATTTCATCCACACTTGAGCAATTTCCTAGTCCCAAATACTCCTCCTCAGGTAGTTCGTCCGCCACACCCTCCCCCTTTGTTGGGCCTTGTGGCCGAGAGGGTACCCCCCCCCCCTACCTTGAGTTGTTCTCGTATAATACACCCCCCCCCCTTGGTAGAAAGTATTCTCCAAGTATTGTACTATTCCAAAATACCTTAGCCTTATACCTTGTAGTATTCCAAAGTTACCTCTATACGTAGAGCCCGGAAATACTATTATACTTCCTTTAGCCACTAAACGAAACCCTAAGGAAAACCTTCATAGTCGGTTGAAGTGTTAAGTAGAAGTTGCGTAGAACTTCTAAGGGTTGTTTGGAGCGGGTTGAGCACCGAGTAGAGCTAAACGTTGCTCAGGATCGACATTAAACTTGGATAATTTTGGGCTTATCGAGGTAAATCATCTTGTCCCCCTATTGTTATTGGAAATTATATGTTGTAGGAATATATAGTTGAAGTATACTATATATAGAACTGAACATAGTTTTGCGGCAATGTCTTTTGACTTAAGCCTGAATTTAAAGAAGAGAACTGAACTGTAATTACATAGGACTGTATTACAGTAGACTTGTGTAGCATTACTGTGAAGTAGAATTGTACACGTCCGGATTAGACGTACAACCCCCTCTCTGGGAGTGGTTGGCTCATAGCAGCCTCGATGAAGAAGAGATTTACGCGGCCATGGGAGGTGTCGCCAATTTTCGTAGAATATTCTACGTTGAGATCTAGAGGTTAATAGGCGCCGTGTGGCCTCTATAGGTTGAAGTACTACGCATGGCGTGATCTACTTGGCTTAAGGAGTAGCCGACGGTTTGAGGTACTTGGAGCGCGTTTTGCTATTAGTCGATAATCGCCGCGAGGTATGTGAACCTCTTCCTATCTTTTCTAGCATGATATGTGTATAACTATGTAGTACGTGACGTGTGTTAAATGTATTTGATTGGTTTAAAACATAAAGTGTTATAACGGCTTTATGGGAAGTTGGTTATAACAGCTTTATGTAGGAAAGAAAATGCTTTGTGGTTTTAAAAGGTAACTGATTTGACTTATAACTGACTTGATGTGTGATAATAAAGAACTTGAAGTATTTCAAAAGAATCATTTTGAAAGAAGAGTAATACTTGGTTTTGAAAACATAAGAGTTATACTAGCTTTATGGGAAGTTAGGTATAACGTCTTAAGAGAGATAAAGAGAATGGTTATCGATTTTTAGAAGTTAAGAGACTTGATCTTAAAAGATAAGAGACTTGACTTGAATGAATTAATATGAATTTTGTGTGAAACCTCATTCGTGAGAAATGAGTACTTGGTTTTTAAAAGGAGAAATGTTTTACTGATTTCGGAAATCAGAATGAGTATCGACAAACCACTGCAGCGTTAATAAAGGAAAATGTATTGAATAATGAAGTATTATTAAAACCAGTAGAAACCTCCATCTGCATAGAAACTAAGATGAGACAAAATGATATTACATTTCCTAGATCATGGCTGCTTAATAAGATTGATTATAAACAAGAATAACCTACTCACATATAAGGCATATGTTTCTCAAATTGTTTAAAAGAGAATTATGTTTTAAGGGATCAAAACTACGAACTACGAAACCTTTTCGAAAATGAGAAACTTGAGCATTTGAAATTAGGCAAACTTGAACGTTTGGAAAATAATGTTGTTACTTGATTTTACAAAGGAAAGCATTTTGATTTACTTAACAATGTTAGTCACTCTATTTTCATACTACGAGTATCGGGTGACCCTTGTAAAAGAAATGGATCTTTAAAAGGAATTTAACGTACGTAGTACTTTAGGTTAAAATCAGACTTTGACATAAAATGGAAGTACTTCAAGTTGTGTGTAACTTGCCTATGTTTGCGTGTGATAGCCTTTGTTGTGAAAGTGTTGTATTTCTACGCCACCGAGTCCCACGATGGCCGGGACACGTATTCCATCCGATTCTTCACCGAGTCCCATGAGATGGGCGACACGATTCCATCCGATTCTTCACCGAGTCCCACGAGATGGCCGACACGATTTCATCCGATTCTTCACCGAGTCCCATGGGACGGGCCGACACGTATTCCACATAATTCTTTACCGAGTCCCGTGGATGGGCCGACACGATTCTACATGATTCTTACCGAGTCCCATGGGATGGGCCGACACGTATTCCACACGATTTATACCTAGATCACGCGTTGAGGAAGGAGTTCCACGGCATGAGGATGACTTGAGGCGTGAGTCCTCGACTTGACATGATCGCTTTTATGTTGTAAATCGTAGTTTGGTTATCATACATGTCTCCCGCTTTATATAGACTATTATGATTTCATTTACGTGATTTTACGCTTTCACATACTTGGTACTGCAGATCGACCTCCTTCGGGGCTGCGTTCACGCCGCAGTAGGTACATCGTTGTGGATCTCGCCATGGATCACAGTTCGTGTTGAAGCCCCGCTTTTCTGAGGCTTATCGTTGGTATGTTACCACGAGTCCAGAGGTTCTTGTACATTCGTGGTATGGCGGGGCCCCGTCCGTCATAGTTGTTGTATAAATCTTAGAGGCAGGTACTTGTGTAAGTGGGCAGGGTTGTAAGGATTAAACTGTTCGGGTTTTTATGTATATATACAGAAGGCAACTGTTTTGGTTGGCCTGTTTGTTTATCATGTCTCTTGTTCCATATTTATGTTTTATGTTCCGCTGATTTTTCTCTGATGAATGACTACTTGGGTGCCCGGGTAAGGCACCAGTCACGGGCCCCGGATCGGGTCGTGACATCAAAGGAGTGATTTACTTAATTGTTTTAAAAGAGGAGAAATGACATGATTTAAGAGAAGTAACTTGTTTTAAAGGTGTGAGTTACTTGAGGTTTAAAAGTAGAAGAAACTTGTTTTCTATATATTAAGAGACTCGAAGTATTTTGAAAGTTAAGAAACTTGATTTGAAAGTTTGTGATACTTGGTTTTAAGTATAAGTATCTTAGTTATAAAAAGAATGAAATTGTCTAAAAACCATAAAGGGTTATAACGGCTTTATGGGAAGTTGGTTATATGACTTTATGGAAGGTTTAGAAAGTTGTCTATTTTGATTAATGGGCATAAGTTGCCTAGATTGTGAAAATTTGAAGTTACTTGGTTTTAAGCTTTGAGATGAGTTTCTAAAAGTGTAGTAACTTACTTTGAAAAATAGACACACATCGATACTACGTGTTAGTATCTTGGGGTTTTACATGTAGAAAGAGTCTGGAAAGAATGCACGCACGTAGTACTTTGGCTTGTTTAATTGAAAATTATTCTATGTGTGCCTTGATAAGTACTTTGGCTTGTTTAATTGAGAATTATTCTACTGTGTGCCTTGATAAGTACTTTGGTGGTTTAATTGAGAATTATTCTAAATGTTCCTCGATAAGTACTTTGGCTTGTTTAATTGAGAATTATTCTATGTGTGCCTCGATAAGTACTTTGACTTGTTTAATCGAGAATAGCCTATGCTTTGGTAATAGCGTGTGTGCTAGTGGTATATCATTCATTTCGGGTCATTCCTGGTTTGTGGCATTTGCATATTAGTGGATTTGCTACCCACGACGAGGAATACCTCGTGCGGGTCATGAGGGCTTATGCGGGTGAAATAGTCCCACGCGGCGGATACAACCTATGCGAGGAATACCTCACGCGAGTCCTTTAGGCTTACGCGGTGAAATAGTCCCACGAGGAATACCTCACGCGGTCCACGCGACCTACGCGAAATAGTCCAGTGTAGGATTTCTTAATGATCCGCGGGCGGGTGGTCCTGCTTTGATCGTGAGCTTCCTATTTTATTTTGTAAGTATACTACTATTTACTCTCATTGTTAGTAAGGCACAGTAATTTGATTATCATACATGTCTCCGGTTTTTGTTTAGATCATATGATTTCGTTACAATACTTTCGATCTCACATATTTGGTACTTGATTGGTCTGCTTACCTACTCGGCCCGCATGCTTTTTAGGACACAGTGGGACTTGGTGTTCATGTATGCCTATTGGTGTTATTATATCATGGATCGCCGGTGAGGAAAGATTCCACAGCATGATTGATATTACGGCGTGAGACCCATGGTTATATTTAAGTAATGACTTTGAGGGCATGCGTCCCTGACTTGATATGACTGTTTATGTATTGTGTTGTCACACCCCGAACCCCGGCCCGTGATCGTGCCCTACCGGCACCTTCTACTTAATCGATACAAATAACTCGCGAATTAAATAACACCTCATTTTTTTTTCAAAACCAACATACGACAAGGGCAAAGCCGAAGGCCGCCATAATATACATAATCAAAAGACATTACACGCATACGAGTCCAATCCACATATGAATACAGACTCTAAGATTTATATTGAACTATGA
This sequence comes from Przewalskia tangutica, assembly GCA_029844215.1. Taxonomy (NCBI): domain Eukaryota; kingdom Viridiplantae; phylum Streptophyta; class Magnoliopsida; order Solanales; family Solanaceae; genus Przewalskia; species Przewalskia tangutica. The sequence continues at coordinate 15,138 of JAQGDG010000201.1, read as the reverse complement.
CGGACAAGGCCCCGCTGCATCCATAATCGTATAAAACCTGCATCAAGGATCTATACCAAAAGATAAACTCGAGCAGAGGAGCTATCCAAAACTCGAGCAGGTCCTACACTGCCGATCACCAAATCATCCTAAACTCGCGGCATGAACGCACCAAGGAGGTCAAGACGAAGAATGTACCAAGTATGGAATCAAAAATCGTAATTACATCATAAGTTTAAAACAAAGCCAAGACATGTATGATAATCAAATTACGATAATCGTGCCTTACTAACAATGAGTAAATAGTAGTATACTTACAATATAAAATAGGAAGCTCACGATCAAAGCAGACCACGCCGCAGATCATTAAGAAATCCTACTCGGACTATTTCACCCGCATAAGTCGCGTGGACCCGCATGAGGTATTCCTCGCATGACTATTTCACCCGCATAAGCCCTTACGGACTCGCAGGTATTCCTCGTGATAGGTCAGATCCGCCGCATGAGACTATTTCACCCGCATAAGCCCTTGCGGACTCGCGTGAGGTATTCCTCATCGTGGGTAGCAAATCCACTAATATGCAAATGCCACAAACCCGGAATGACCTATAATGAATGATATACCACTAGCACAAAACCGGCTATTACCAGCACACATAGGCAATTCTCAATTAAACAAGCCAAAATACTTATCAAGGCACACATAGACTCAATTAAACAAGCCAAAGTACTATCAAGGCACACATAGAATAATTCTCAATTAAACAAGCCAAAGTACTACGTACGTACATTCTTTTCAAAAGACTCCTTTCTATGTAAAATGTTATACCCCGTATTTCCAGGGTATGTACGTAAGGGCGTACGTATATAATTTAAGCCTTAAAGTTAGGCTAAGTTCGAAATTTGTACACAAGTGCCGGAAAGAGTCGTTTTTCGACGAAACGTTTTACTAAACTTGCGAAGGGAAAATACCGGCTATGTCATTTTTAATTTTGCGGATTTTTCCGAGAGATTTAAACATTTTGGATTCAAACGGGAGGTGATACGTGTCACCTCACATCGGAAGGGCTTGGGGCGGCAAGATGGACGAAAGGGGTCAAGGGAGTTGGTAGGATATTTTGTGCAAGTTGTTGTGGTAGATGGATAAGGTCCATGTCACGACCCGAAACCGGGCCCGCGACTGGTGCCTTACCCGGGCACCCAAGTAGTCAAACAACATCAGAGAAAATCAGCGGAAATTAAAACTCATACATGATAACCAATGAAAAGAGAAAACAAAGCTAACAAGCGTTACCTTTTCGAAAAATAACTAACACCGAACGCCATAATCCTCGCCATCAAGCATTACTACACTTCTAAGAATTTTTATAACATCTCTCCGACGACTCCGCCATACCCTCAATGTACAAAAAGTTCTACAACTTCGGGAACCGCATCAAGTGACAAAGTCTCCGGGAATGGAGCTTTCGAGAATCGAACAACGATCCAAAGCGTGCGGATCAACAAGCGACGATCTCAACTCGCAGATGAACGCAGCCTCAAGCCGAAGATCGCATAACAAAAATTTAGTATGCGAAACAGAAAAAATACTGTAAATGAAATCAGAATAGTCTATAAGGAAAACAGGAGACATGTATGATAACCAAACTACAGTACACCACGTATATCAGATTACCAAATCAAATCACATCAAGTCAGGGACTCACGCCCGAAAGATCATTACTCAAAGTGGACGATACTCGTGGGCTACCCAACGTGTCGGTATGTCCAACCCAATAACAAGATAGTACTCACAGTGGACGATACCGTGGGCTACCCAACGTGTCGGTATGTCCCAACCAATAACAAGATAATACTCACTGTGGACGATACTGCGTGGCTACCCAACGGGTCAAGATGTCCAAACAAATACCTGGATAATACTCATCGGCGATACATACTGGGCTACCCAACGTGTCAAGATGTCCAAACCGGTTTACAAGATAACACTCACAATAAGCATACCCGGGCTACCCAACGTGTCGATATGTCCCAAAGGATCAATATAGTGGAAGCATACCCGCTGGCTACCCAACGTGTCGATATGTCCATCATACCACCCGATATCCGCCCTCGCCGAGAGCTCGGTAGCACAAGGTCAAACACTTGCACAACAACAAAACTATCACCACAAGCACAAAAGTTACACACAACTCAAAGTACCTTCGTTTAAGTCGACAAACCGGGTTCCAACCCCAAAATACTACATTCTTTCCTACCTTCAAAGACCTCTCTTTACGTAGAAACCATACGATACTATCACACGTAGTATCACACACATTCATGTTTAAAACACGTACTTCAAACACAATTAACATAACGTCAAGTATACCTTTTAAAAGTCCAAGTAATTAACTCCTTAAAGGTCAAGTATTCCTACCTTTTAAAACCAAGTCATTTACTTTTCCCTTAAGAAAAGTTCGATATTTGAAAATAAGTGATTTATACTTTCAAACTCAAGTTACTTCTCTTTTCCAAAATCCAGTACATTATCCTTTGCAATCCATTAAGTTCATTCTTTGGAATTTTAAGAAAAGTCAGAACTTGTTATCAATGATTCTCATTTAAGCAGCCATGATCTAGGAAATGTAATATCATTTTGTCTTATCTTAGTTTCTATGCGGACGGAGGTTTCTACTGGTTTTAATATAATCAATTAGTAAACCATTTCCTTTATTAATACTGCGATGGTGTGTTCGATACTTGTTCCACTTTCAAATCCATTTCACATTCTTATGCCGTTATACCTAACTTCCCATAAAGCTAGTATAACTCTTAAGTTTTCAAAAACTAAGTATTACTCATTACTCACGAATGAGGTTTTACAACTTTGAATACATTACAAAACTTTCACAATTCTAAGTTAAGTCTCTTATCTTACAAGATCAAGTCTCTTAACTTCTACCAATCAACAACCGTTCTTTTACTCACATAAAGTTGTTATAATCGACTTCCCATAAAGCCGTTATAACCCCTTTATGTTTTAAACCAACCAATTACTACATAAACATTTATGAGACCAAGAGGGCTCATTCTTTAAGCACCGAGTGCCCATTACTAATCTGATAAGACTTACTACTCTTACACCTAACGAAGCCACTTTACACTTCATAACAAGTCAAGACACAATTTGGAAAATCAATTTCCTTTAACACACGTGCGCCAACCGCACTATATATTTCACAAATAGTCATCTTCAAGAGGATAGGAAGAATCACATACCTCGACGATTGTCGACACTAAGCAAAATGCTCCACAAGACTATCTCCTTAGAAGAATATGTTACACGTAGTACTTCAATCCTATAAGGGCCATAAAACGTCTATCAAACTCTAGTTTCGAACGAGAGTAAACTAAGTACAAGGCCCTACATTCTACGGAAATTGGATGTAACTTCCTTTGTTTCTATTAACTTGCCACCTTCACAAGGTCGAAATCAACAAGGCTACAAGATCCAAATCTAAGCCAACTTAACTATAATGACCTCAGTGCTCACAAATCTATACAAACTTAACTATAATGACCTCAGGCTCACAAATCTATTCAAACTCTAAATATAATGCCTCAGCTCACAGATCTATACTACTATCACAAGTACTAACTCAAAACCTAGAGAGAAACTCTTACCTTTTAGAAAAGCCCACAAAGCCCTTTCCTACCACTTCTTCCGTCAACTCAACCACCGCTTCCCACAAGTTCACCAACACTTTTTCCTACTTGCCGCTCCAACAGCTTCCCTAAGGCGGGTTTCTCAAAAACCTAGAGAGAAGGAGAGGGGTTTTCTCTTGGGAGGTTTGAATGAAATGGCCAAGTCTTCCAAGACTTGGCCTAAAATAGGCTTCTATCATTGGTCAAAGGATGGGAGGGACACTTGTCACCCTCATAGGCTCCTATAAAAATATCCCTGATTTTTCTCCTTTACCCGCAGAAAATCCGCCGCGGCGCGCAGCGCCGCGCTGCCAGCCAGCGGTGCTAACACTTGAAAAATAATTGCCGCGCATCTGGCGCCGCATTCAGCAAGGCCGCGCCAACACCGCAGCACTCAAGATAATCGGCGCGCGCCTCGCTCTCCTGGCCGGCGCCGAACCCCGAATCAAGTCATCGCGATTGATCGCGCCAAACTTGAAACTTCCATAACTTTTGACTCATGTCCAATCGACGAACGGTTGGTTGCGTTGGGACCTAGATTCAATCGGACTACACACTAGGCCTTTTAAACACCTTACAATCCTTAACAACTGGGGTCCAATACTCAAAGGTAAACTCAAAATCCTTCCAACACATGTTTGCCAACTTATCTATCCTCTAGAATTTACGGTGTAACATTCTTCCTCGTAAACATTCGTCGAATGTTCCTTCTAAGTCTTCAGAACACGTGCGCCGGTATAGTCTTCACTACTATACCTACCAAAACTCATTTATGCCTCTCATGGCCATAATATAGAAATCACGCATCTCCAAATTCCACTTAACGGAAATCACCTCTAACGTGCAAACATCACTATTTTCTCCTCCTCGGTCTAAAGGATACTCTCCTTACTCGGCTACCTTCCTTGTACACTCACACCCCTCTCTAGTACACGCCCACAATTCACCATCTTGGTTTCTACCACCTCGAGTCACTACCTCCAACTCGCCCATCTTACTAATCCACGCTATGGAAGCTACCACTTCCATCGCAAACTACCCATGGAATCATCACACAAAACTCCATGTATACCATACACTCCGACAAGGATTAACAAAGAAAGGCTTCTACCCAAGACTACCTTACATCTAAGGTCTCAATGTTATAAATTCTAAGGTTCAAAATTTTCTCATCCCCAACTTACCTCTTTATTAACCATGCTTCCAAATCACATTATATACACAAAGCTACCCAACATAGCACTCAACACATCACCACAACATCAAAGCATACAATACTTAGAGGTTAAGAACATACCAGTAACTATTGCTTCACTTCCCTTCTTGTCGTTCTACTCATGTTCTTTCGACACGACGCACAAAGGAGGAGGTGAATCGCCCGATCCCGAAGGCGAATCTCAACCTCGCGCTATCTCTCGTGGGACAATTCCTTGCAAAATGGTCCGGTGGCGCATGTAAAACAGATTCCCTATTAGCACGACACTCCCCATCGAGCCTACCACAATGGTCACAACGAGGTAAGGGTGGTCCCATCCGACTAACATCCCTGATCCCCCAAAAACCCGAAACCTTGGAGCCCTGACCTGCTCCTGAATTTTTCGAACGTCCTGACGACTGAGGTGGAGCACTGCATCGCGGAGGCGCATAACTAACCTTCGCAGGCCGCCGCCCGAAAGCGTCACCAAAGGACCTGCGCCTTGGCCTACTCTGCGATCTTGGTCATTCCGTCGACTCTACGTGCCTCACATCCAAGCGCATGAGCCGCATGCGGGCAATGTCCATGCCGGCTGAAGAGCTACTCCCGAGCAACTCTCTGCCAAATAGTCATCAAGCCCTGTGACATAGCGGTGCACTCTGTCCTCCATGTCGGCTACTAACGCGGGGACGTACCGAGCTAGTGAGTTAAACTCCACGTTGTACTCCCGAACTGCGCTCGCCTCAACATCAAAAACTGCCGGCGAGTCCTCCCCATCCGTGGAGGCAAGAAATGTGCAAGAAATGCCTCCGAGAACTCGTCCCATCTCGGAAGTGCATGCCCTCCCGACACCTCGCGAATCAAACGATCATGCGGTATCACGCACCGATGCGAACCTAGGACCACTCGGTCTCCGATGCCTTGATCACTCTCATGATCCGCTGTAACTGTCGGATGAACTCCTGCGGATCATCCTCAGGCCTCGACCCGTAGAACTCTGGCGGGCCACAACTCAGAAAGTCCCGCAGCCTCAAACTATCCGATCTCGGGTGAACCATCGGTGCTCGAACCGCCGCGCCCAGCTATCCTCGTGTCGCCACAACCCCGGCCATAATCGCCAACTCCTTGTAACCCGTCTCTCGCTCCGCCGTGGTCGGAGGCTCGTCTTGTGGTCTCGTAGAGCCGCCGCTTACTGGCGACTCACGCTTTGCCTTGCCGCTTCGGGCCTGGTTGCCTTCGCAGGCATAATCGTAAAAACGAAACACGCCGGAGGGTCCAACTTACAACATGCCTCTAAGGCACGATCTCGTAATGAGAAGAATAGAAACTAATCCTAAATGTCCGCGACCTCACGATTATAGATGTGGTGCACAACACATCGATAATCAAGACTCTACTTAGACACGGTTCAGACACTTTCCGAGGACTAATCGCTCGATACCACTTCGCCGCACTAAACCGGCTCGCGATCGTGCCTTACCCGGGCACCCAAGTAGTCAAACAACATCAGAGAAAATCAGCGGAAATTAAAACTCATACATGATAACCAATGAAAAGAGAAAACAGGCTAACCAAGCGGTTACCTTTTCTGAAAAATAACTAACACCTGAACAGTTACAATCCCTGCATCGCATTTCTACACTTCTAAGAATTTTTATAACATCTCTGACGGGACAGGGCCCCGCCATACCCCTGAATGTACAAAAAAGTTCTACAACTTCAGGGAACCGTACCAAGTGACAAAGTCTCGAAGGAATGGAGCTTTCGAACCGAACAGCCGATCCAAAGGTGCGGATCAACAAGCGACGATCTCAACTGCGGCATGAACGCAGCCCAAGAAGTCGCATTACAACAGTACAAGTATGCGAAACAGAAAAAAATACTGTAAATGAAATCATAATAGTCTATAAGGAAAACAGGAGACATGTATGATAACCAAACTACAGTACACCACGTATATACAGTTCAGTCAAATCAAATCACATCAAGTCAGGGACTCACGCCCGAAAGATCATTACTCAGTGGACGATACTGTGGGCTACCCAACGTGGTCGGTATGTCCAACCCAATAACAAGATAGTACTCACAGCGGACGATACCGTGGGCTACCCAACGTGCCGATATGTCCCAACCAATAACAAGATAATACTCACCGTGGACGATACTCGGCTACCCAACGGGTCGATATATCAAACAAATACCGGATAATACTCACCGTGGACGATACTGCTGGGCTACCTAACGCGTCGCATGTCCAAACCGGCTTTTACAAGATAACACTCTAATAGCATACCCGGGCTACCTAACGTGTCGATATGTCCTAAAGGATCAATATAGTGGAAGTGATACCCGCTACTACCCAACGTGTCGAGCATGTCCATCATACCACCCGACATCAGGCCCTCGTCGAGAGACTCGGTGGCACAAGGTCAAACACTTGCACAACAACAAAACTATCACCACAAGCAGACAAGTTACATACACAACTCAAAGTACCTTCGCTTAAGTCACAAACGGGTTCCAACCCCAAAATACTACATTCTTTCCTACCTTCAAAGACCTTCTCACGTAGAAACCATACGATACTATCACACGTAGTATCACACACATTCATGTTTAAAACATCGCACTTCAAACACAATTAACATAACGTCAGTATACCTTTTAAAAGTCCAAGTAATTAACTTTAAAGGTCAAGTATTCCTACCTTTAAAACTAAGTCATTTACTTTTCCCTTAAGAAAAGTTCGATATTTGAAAATAAGTGATTTATACTTTCAAACTCAAGATACTTCTTCCAAAATCCAAAGACATTATCCTTTGCAATCCATTAAGTTCATTCTTTTGGAATTTTAAGAAAAGTCAACTTGTTATCAATGATTCTCATTTAAGCAACCTATGATCTAGGAAATGTAATATCATTTTGTTTTATCTTTGTTTCTATGCAGTTGGAGGTTTTTACTGGTTTTAATTTATTCAATTAGTTGAAACCATTTCCTTTATTAGCTGCAGATGGTGTGTTCGATACTTGTTCCCTTTCAAATCCATTTCACATTCTTATGCCGCTATACCTAACTTCCCATAAAGCTAGTATAACTCTTAAGTTTTCAAAACTAAGTATTACTCATTACTCACTTAATGAGGTTTTACAACTTTTGAATACATTACAAAACTTACAATTCTAAGTTAAGTCTCTTATCTTACAAGATCAAGCTTCCTTAACTTCTACCAATCAACAACCGTTCTTTTACTCACATAAAGTTGTTATAATCGACTCCCATAAAGCCGTTATAACCCTTATGTTTTAAACCAACCAATTACTACATAAACATTTATGAGACCAAGAGGGCTCATTCTTTAACACCGAGTGCCCATTACTAACCTGGATAAGACTTACTACTCTTAAACCTAATGAAGCCCTTTTACACTTCATAACAAGTCAAGACACAATTTGGAAAATCAATTTCCTTTAACACGTGCGCCAACCGCACTATATATTTACAAATAGTCACGCCAAGAGGATAGAAGAATCACATACCTCGCGACGATTATCGACACTAAGCAAAATGCTCCACAGCACTATCTCCTTAAGAAGAATATGTTACACGTAGTACTTCAATCCTATAAGGGCCATAAACGCCTATCAAACTCTAGTTTCAACGTAGAGTAAACTAAGTACAATGCCCCTACATTCTACTGAATGGACGTAACTTCCTTTGTTTCTATTAACTTGCCACCTTCACAAGGCCTAAATCAACAAGGCTACAAGATCCAAATCTAAGCCAACTTAACTATAACACCTCGTGCTCACAAATCTATACAAACTTAACTATAATGTACCTAGGCCTACAAATCTATTCAAACTCTAAATATAATAACCTTCAGGCAGCACGGATTCATACTACTATCACAAGTACTAACTCAAAACCTGCAGAAGGAAACTCTTACCTTTTAGAAAAGCCCACAAAGCCCTTTCCTACCACTTCTTCCATCCAACTCAACCACCAATAGCTTCCTACAAGTTCTCAACACTTTTTCCTACTGCCACGTCAGCCTCCCTAAGGCAGTTTCTCAAAACCTAGAGAGAAGGAGGGGTTTTCTCTGGGAGGTTTGAATGAAATGGCCAAGTCTTCCAAGACTTGGCTAAAATAGCTTTTATCGCTGGTCAAAGGACGGGAGGGACACTTGTCACCCTCCCATAGGCTCTTTATAAAAATATCCCGATTTTCTCCTTTACGCGTAAAAATCCCCGCCTGCAGCGCTGGCCCGCTTCGCGGCGGCTGGCAGCCATGCGCATGCTTCCGAAAATATCATTGCATTCGCAGCATCACGGCGCGTTCGTGATTCCGCCGTACGCATAAGGCTGCCAACACCTGCAGACCAAGATGCAATCGGCGCCAAGGTTCCTCGCTTTCTGCGGCCATGCGCCGAACCCTGAATCAAGTCACTGCTTTACGCGACGCGCCAAACTTGAAACTTCCGCATAACTTTTGACTCCGATGTCCAGTCAGCGATTTAACGAGTTGGTCATCGTTTGGGACTGCAGATTCAACTGGACTACACACTCAGCCTTTTAAACACCTTACAATCGCTTAACAACTGTTGGTCCAACCAATACTCAAAGGTAAACTCAAAATCCTTTTCCGATACAATGTTTGCCAACTTATCTATCCTCTAGAATTTACTGGTGTAACATTCTTCCCCTCGTAAACATTCTCCTGCGTCCCGAATAATTCCTTCTAAGTCTTGTACGTGCGCAGATAGTGCTTCTACTACTATACCTACCAAAAACTCATTTATGCCTCTGCTCATGGCCATAATATAGAAATCACGATCTCCAAATTCCAAATGACCCATGGAAATCACCTCTAACGTGCAAACATCACTATTTTCTCCTCCCTGGTCTAAAGGATACTCTCGCTTACTCGCGGCCAGACCTTCCTTGCATGTGTACACTCACACCCTACACAGTACATCGCCCACACGGTCACCAGCTGCTTGGTTCTACCACCTTGGGAGTCACTACCTCCAACTCGCGGCCCATCTTACTTAATCCACGTCATGCTTAAGCTACCACTTCCATCGCAAAACTACCCATGGAATCATCACACAAAACTCCATGTATACCATACACCAGACAAGGATTATGATGCCAGTGAAAGGCTTCACGACCTACATCAGCGCTTTACATCTAAGGTCTCAATCTGCTATAAATTCTAAGGTTCAAAATTTTTCTCATCCCCAACTTACCACTCTTTATTAACTGTGCAATCTTCCAAATCACATTATATACACAAAGCTACCTTAACATAGCGCACTCCAACACATCACCACAACATCAAAGCGTACAATACTTCTGTATGTTAAGAACATACACATAACTATTAAGCTTCACTTTTACTTTCTGCGTCGCTTCTACTGGCATGTTCTTCCCTTACACGACGCTAATGTAAAGGAGGAGGTGAATGCGTCTGCGATCCCGGCGCCAATCTCAACCTCGCGCTTATCTCCTCAAAGTGGGACACGAAATGCGTCTCTGGGTACCGGCGCATGTAAAATGTAGACTTCTATTAGCCGTATTACACTCCCATCGCGGAGCTCACTACGCTAATGGTCACAACGAGGTAAGGGTGGTCCCATCCGACTAACATCCCCGATCCCCCCAAAACTCGAAACCTTGGAGCTCCCGACATTTTCTTCGCGAATTTTTTCGAGCGTCGGACGATCGAGTGCCGAGCACCCGTCTTTGGCGGAGGCCAGCGATAACTAACTCGCCTGCGGGTGCGCGCCGCCTGGCGTCACTGAAGCCGACCTGCGCGCCCAAAGCCTTTACTCTGTGATCTTGGCTCGTTCCGGCCGACTCACCGTGCCTCTCATCCAAGTGCGCCCATTTAGCCCGCATGCGGCATGATGTCCGTGGTGAAGAGCTACTCCGAGCAATCCTCTGCGCCAAATAGTGGAATCAAGCCGCGTGGCTTAGCGCGGTGCACTCTGTCCTCCATGTAGGCGGCTTAATAAGCGGCGGGGCGTCTCTTGAGGCTAGTGTAGTTAAACTTCCACGTTGTACTCCCTCGCGGGTGCGCGCTCAGCCCAACGTCAAAAAACGCAGCTTACCAGTGAGTCCTCGCCGTGTTCTGCGAGGCAAGAAATGTGCAAGCAAATGCCTCAGAGAACTGCGATCCCCATCTCGCCGAAGTCACGTACGCCTCGGTGACAGCTCCTACCTAATCAAACCGGTCGGCTTGCGGTATCACGGTAGTCACGACGCACCCTAGGACCACCGGCCGTTCGGTCTCCGTGCCTTGATCACTCCGCTACGATCTCACTGCATGGCGTCGGATGAACTCGCGGATCGTCGCTCAGGCCCTCAAACGTGAAGGCTTTCTGGCGGGCGGCTTCTCGTAAAAAGTCCCGCTGACCTCAAACTATCCGGGACTTCGGGTGAACCATCGGGTATCGAACCGGGCTGCTGCGTCCGTACTTCTATCTGCAAATCGCAGCCTGACACAACTCCCGGCGATAATCGAGCCCGAACTGGCGCTAACGTCATTCTCTCGCCACGCCATCGGGCCGTGGGGTGTTTCAGAATCTTGTACCGGGTCTCTGTGAGGCGCCATTTTGCCGCCGCTTCTACCGACTCCTCCTCTCACGCTTTGCCCTGCCGCCACGGGCCCTCGGTTGCTTCAGCGGAGAGCATAGCCCGTAAAAAACGCTAGAAACACGTGAGGTCCATAATCACAACACAACCAGCTGCAGGCGCGATCTCGGAATGTAGAAGAGATGAAACGATCTCTAAATGTCTCAGCGACCTCACGATTATAGATGTGCGTTTGCGCATGACACATCGACAATCAAGACCTATGAGACCGCGGTGCATGGAGCTTTCCAGGGGACTAACGCTCTGATACTAGCTGCATCACGACCAAATCAGCCGGGCGTGGCCCAGTCTTATGCAGGGCACCTGTAGTGAAACAACGTCAGAGAAAATCGGTAGTAAAACTTAAAACTCATACATGATAACCAATGAAAGAGAAACAAAGCGACTGCTATGGCGGTTGTTACAAAAATAACTAACTTGCTGACGATTACAAGCATAACGCTACTTGGCATCGCATTTTTCACAACCTGCAAGAATTTTTATAACATCTACGGCGACGACGGGGCCCGCGCATTACCACCGAATGTACAAAAAGTTCTACAACTGCAGGCCGTCGCGGCGGTTGACAAAGTCTCGAAGGAATGGAGCTTTTCGAAGGTGAACCGGCAAACATCCAAAGTGGTGCGGATCAACAAGCTTATGTATCTCGACCTCGCGGCGTGACGCGCGGCTCCCGAAGGGGGTCGATCGCAACGATGCAGAGTATGCGATAAGCGAAAAATGTGCCGTAAATGAAATCATAATAGTCTATAAGGGAAAGCAGAGACATTAACGCGCGTGCGACTCTGATTACACCACGACGTATACTCTGGCATTCGATCAAATCAAATCACGTCAAGTCGAGGACTCGCGTAGAAAGATGCATTACTCAAGTGAATGGCGCATACTGGGGCTACCCAACGTGTCGCGGTATGTCGACCCGATAACGAATACGTACTACGCGGTGGGCCCAGCGATACTGCGTGGAGCTACCCAACGCATGCCGGTATGTACCCAAACCCGATAACAAGATAATACTCTACGTGGGCGCATACTGCGTGGGCTACCCAGCGGTCGGTATATCCCAAACAAATACCCGTGATAATACTTCCACGTGGGCGCATGCTGCGTGGGCTACCCAATGATGTCGGTATGTGTCCAAGCCGGTTTGGCAAAGATAACACTCACCAATAGAAGCATACGTTGCGGCTACCTAACGCGTGTCGAGCATAGTCCCCGAAGGATCAATATGAGTGGAAGCGTACGTGAAATTTACCCGGCTACCCAGCGTGTCGATATGTCCATCATACCACCTCAAGCATCGGCCTTCCTCCGTCGAGAGACTTCGTGTGGAGCACAAGGTCAGAACACTTGCACGGAACAACAAAATCTATCACGCACAAGGCCGCGGGCCAAGTTACCGCAGCGACTCAAAGCACTCCTCGTTTAAGTCGACAAACGGGTTGTTCCAACCCCAAAATACTAAGAACATTAACCACTGCGCGGGACACCTGCTGCGTGAAACTTTCCTACCTTCAAAGACCTCTCTCTTTACGTGAGAAACTATACACGATACTATCACACGTGAAAGTATCACACACATTCATGTTTAAAAACATGCGTACTTCAAACACAATTAACATAACGTCAAGTATACGCTTTTAAAAGTCCAAGTAATTAACTCGTAGCGAATTGATATTCTCTACCTTTTAAAATCCTTGAGTCATTTACTTTTCCCTTAAGAAAAGTTCGATATTTGAAAATAAGTGATTTATACTTTCGAGAACTTCAGATTGAACTTCTCTTTTCCAGAATCCTAAGATGCATTATCGCTTTGCAATCCATTAAGTTCATTCTTTGGAATTTTAAGAAAAGTCAGAACATTAGTAGATCAATGATTTCGTTTAAGCGACCGCAGTCTAGGAAATGTAATATCATTTTGTCTTTATCTTAGTTTCCTAATGCGGATTGGAGGTTTCATCTTTGGTTTTAATATAATCGATTAGTGAAACCACTTTCCTTTATTGGCCAGCTGTTGAGGCAGACGTGTTCGATACTTGTTCCCACTTTCGAAATCCATTTCACATGCATCTTATGTCATATACCTAACTTCCCATAAAGCTAGTATAACTGCCCAAGTTTTCAAAACCAAGTATTACTCATTACTGTACGAATGAGGTTTTACAATCCTTTGAATACATTTACAAAATTTCACAATTCTAAGTTAAGTCTCTTATCTTACAAGATCCAAGTCTCTTATACACGATGATAGTTAACTTTATACATCAAAGAAGTTATTTATAAGCGACTTCGTAAAAGTAGTTATAACCGTTTATGTTTTAAACAAACCCGATTACTGCATGCAGCATTTATGAGACCAAGGAGAACAGTTAACAACTGTAGAGGTGCCCATTTACTATGACGGATAGACTTTTCTCTTACACCTATTGAAGCCACTTTTTGCTTGTAACAAGTGAACCTGATTTGGAAAATCGTTCCTTTAACTGCGTGGTCGGCCAGCGTTATATATTTCTAAATGGTAAATGCTTTGAAGAGGATAGGAAGAATCGCGTATCGCGGCGTTGTGGTACCTAAACAAAATCTCCACGATGCTATCTCCGCCGAAGAATATATTTACCGTAGTACTTCAATCCCCATGAGGCCATCGCGTCATCAAACTCTAGTTGAGCGTGAGAGTAAACTAAGTCTGAAGGCCCGCAGTCTGAGTAGATGAACTTCCTTGTTTCCTATGTACCACGCTTTCTGGCCCGAAATCCCAACAGAAGCTCTGGTCAAATCTAAATGACTTAAGCTAACGATACTCGGGCTATAAATCTATACAAACTTAACTATAACGACCTCAGACTCGCCGTCTAATTCAAACTCACAAATATATGACCCGGGCTGCGGATGCTCTACTATCACAGAAGTACTAACTCAGAAGCCAGAGGAAAGAAACTCTTACATAGAAAATGCAAAGCCCTTTCCTGCAGTCTGACTCAACCACAGCGCTTCAGGGATTACGACACTTTTCCTACTGCCTTCATTCAGCTGATTCCTAAGGCGGGTTCTCAAAAACCTAGAGAGAAGGGAGAGGGTTTTCTCTTGGGAGGTTTGAAATGAAATAGCCGTCTTTAGACTTGAGCCCCTAAAACTCAAACTTCTGTAGCTGGTCAAGGATGGGAGGGACAACATCACCACTCGTAGGCTCATATAAAAAATATCCTGATTTTCCTTTACACTTGAAAATCAGCCGCCGGCCTTGCGCGGCCCGCCCAGCCGCCAGCATGATGCTGCTCGAAATAATTGCAGCGTCGTATGCGACCCTGCGTCCCGTGGCAGCGGCACCAACCGCGAACCTGCACACGGTCTGATGTTGCCATGGCCACTCTCCGGCGCCCGGCCGCAGACCTGGGCGAAGTCCCGCGCTGCCAGCGCGCGCTGACCAGCTTCCGTAACTTTTGGCTCGATGTCCATTCGGCGAGCGGTTGGTTGCGTTAGGACTGAAATTGACGGGCCCTGCAACTGAAACGCACCGCGCGCCAATCGCTTAACAAGCGGGGTCGATACTGGGTAAACAAAATCCTTCTGACACAATGTTTATGACTTATCTATCCTCTAGAATTTCTGAGGGTGTAACA